>CM068325.1:5204663-5319663 GCA_034766995.1 Acanthacorydalis orientalis | reverse complement strand
TGGCTCTGCAGGAGGGAGACGCCCGGGAGTGCTTTCTTGCGTTTTGATTATCAGGCCGGACGTACGACCGTCCGGCTGTATATATCAATACGGTAGATCCGTTCAAGTGTTCTGTGGTTCCTGTCCGAGGAGGAGATCGTGCGAGAGAGAGAGAGAGAGTGGAAAAAGAGCGCGTCGCACTCAATCACAGGTTTAGTATGTCTGTATTTTTTGCAGGTGAAGAGGGGTTTAGTTAAGCATTATTAGAACTGTTCATTGTCGCGGATATTTTTCGTATGTCAGCTTTGAACCCGCGTTTTTCTCTCGTGCCAGGGGTTTCAGGCGCGCACCGAAAAGGGAGGGACTCGTCGTCTGGAGTAGTCTCGCCTAAGCGCCTAGCGTATAAGAGACGTTGCGACTCCCGACGGTGGGAACGGCGGGACGTGACCTGCGCCGGCACCCGTGCCGTCGATGCGGTCACCGTCCCGGCCGCCCATCGGCCGGATGAAAAGATATCGGCGACGAATTCAGGGGCGGGCCGGTCGCCGGAACGATCGTGTGTCGGCCGGCCCGCAGTCCGACGTTTCTTAGAAACGTCCACTAGCTCAGGTCACTCTCGATCATATCCGACACGGACTGTTTTAAACCCTTGACAGTCTGCTCGCAGAGCCGCGACCGTACCACACCAAACCGGCGTTCCGGAACATGTGCGGTGCGATCGGACGCATTCCTGGTGACGTCACAAGCTGGGGGTGCGTTCGGATCTCAACGCGTGTGCTTCGGGTCGTCACTGCACTTGGTGTACCACGGTCGATGCGCTTCCTCCGTGATTTTTTTTAAGTCATTTACACTTTCCAGCCCGATCCTTTCGTTGACCGATCGGGTAACCCCCGCGAATCCGGCAGCGCTGTCGATCCGCGTCCAGCGCTGCATAAGAGGACACGTCCCGTACCCGACCGCGGCTAACCTTAGCTTCAGTCAGAGCCTCGGGTGCAAATCAGGACCTGCGGGGTACCGTCGCCACGTCGTCTCCGGACGAATCGTGCGCTGGGCGGCGGCGGGAGGCCGGCCTCCCGTCCGTCCCCCATAAAGGTAGTCCGCAGGATTTAGGATTTGGCACGGGTCTTTCAGGTCATGATGTGAAACTTATCGAGGACGACGCGGGATTCTCGCCGAGGGATCCAGAAGGTGTCACTAGGTGTTTGTGAGTTGAGTCAGTGTGGTGTTTTCGAACACACTGAAATGGTCAAAAAAAAATCCGGTAAGGACACTAACCGACAACTGAAGATGAACGGACGATCAGCATAGACATGACTTGGACAGAACCGGAACGAAGTGAGAGACGGGACGTGCGACCGGACCCGAGACCGACTTGAGACTGAGATACGGACACGAAGGACCGGACTGGCAAGTCAGTTCGAATGCGGATCAACACTCGGACCTCGACCGAACCGGGAGATGTTCGTCCCTCTTACGAACAGGATCTATCGGCTCGCTCGTCCGTGACGTCCTGGCTGTGATCCTGACGAGATTCTCTTCGAAATTGTCTCCACACCAAGGCCGGCTTTGTTTTATCCCGAGCCACAGAATGTGATGATGGGAATACAATGAAAGACTCCTTTGACGCATCCCATAAAGCCGAGTATCGCCCAGGCGGGCGGTCCTTGACGCTCCCCGAACTTGCCTCGGTCCCGAAACGCCTCCTCGGATCCCTTCAACGGCCACAGGTGGGCGGTACCGCCTAGGAACCTACGATCTAAGTGTTAAACCGGATTGGAACAATAAGAGAGGTATCGAGATGGCATCGAACTGGCATGAAGACGAGGAGTGTACGTTTCTTCTTATAAAATCGTGCCCGATCCGAATCGAAACGAACGAGAATTCCCGTGCGGAATCGCCTACTGCGACCGGCAAGGAGACGAAATGAGAATCGACATGTTCGGAATATCGAAGCAGGCGTCGAATCGGCGCGAAGTTCGAAACGGCGCGCGCGCGCGCGCGACCGACGAGGACCGTCGGATCGGGCCGGTTCGTCGATCTCCGTCCGGTCGGCCGAGCGACGCCGAGCCGGACCGGCCGCGCGCGTGCCGCGCGCACAGCCGCCTCAGTAACGTGAAGATGTTCACGGTGAGCGGACACAGTGACGGTCGTTGTGGTCTCCGGTCGACCGGCGTCGACGTTTCGACGACGGTCCGGTGGCCGAGGACGTTCTGTGTACTTTTCGTTGTGATTCTCGCGTGGGTGTCGAGCGCGCGCTCCGTCATACTGACGCCGCCGTACTTCAATCTCGCCGAGGGACGGAACATAACGGCGTCGGCGACGTGCGGCCTGGACACGGAGGGACCGGAGCTCTACTGTAAATTGGTCGGCGCGAACGCGGACGCCGACATCGTCAGCCTGATCCAGGGACAGGTCAGTTCGAATCCGTGTTGTCTTGTCGGTCTGTCGGCGGAGTCGGTCGAACGATCGAGAAAAATCTCGATCGGATCTCCGAGAAACTGATTTATATGGAATTCCTCGAGTTTCGTATGAGTCGACGATGTGTGAATGAGTTTGGATGATCGATGGTCGAAGATCTATGATGATCTGTCGATTATTTCGGTCTGAAACAAACGTTTCCTCGATTGAAATTCCGAACTCGTCCCTAAAATTCGTTTTTTTCTGTCCTAGAACTGTGTTCAGAATCGATTACCAAAGATCTATAATGATCTATCGATTATTTTGGTCTGAAACAAACGTTTTCTTCATTAGAAATTCCGAACTCATCCCTAAAATTCGTTTTTTTCTGTCCTAGAACTGTGTTCAGAATCGATTACCAAAGATCTATAATGATCTATCGATTATTTTGGTCTGAAACAAACGTTTTCTTCATTAGAAATTCCGAACTCATCCCTAAAATTCGTTTTTTTCTGTCCTAGAACTGTGTTCAGAATCGATTACCAAAGATCTATAATGATCTATCGATTATTTTGGTCTGAAACAAACGTTTTCTTCATTAGAAATTCCGAACTCATCCCTAAAATTCGTTTTTTTCTGTCCTAGAACTGTGTTCAGAATCGATTACCAAAGATCTATAATGATCTATCGATTATTTCGGTCTGAAACAAACGTTTTCTGGATTAAAAACCCGTACTCATCCCTAATACTCGATTTATTCTGCCTTTGAAATGTATTCAGAATCGATCACCGAAGATCTATAATGATCTATCGATTATTATTTTAGTCTGAAACAAAGCTGTCAATTTCTCACAGCTGTACTAACCAGATAAACACTCTGAATAAATTATCGGGGATGAAGAAAACTCTTCCAAGGATTATTCCACACAAAAATTATTTTCAAAATCCTTCCAGGATTTTTGAAAATCTTGTCTGATTGTAAAACAGTTCAAATTTTTTTATAAATTTGAATTTCAGCCAATTTCCCACCCTCGTACTCATGTGAAATCCAAATAAACCCACTGAATAAATCATCAGGGATGAAGAAAACACTTTCAAGGATTTTTCTACACAATTTTTTTTAAAATCCTTCCAGGATTTTTGAAAATCTGATCTGATTGTAAAACAGTTCAAATTTTTTTACAAATTCTAATTTCTACCAATTTCCCACCCTCTTACTTATGTGAAAACCAGACAAACCCTCTAAATAAATCATCAGGGATGAAGAAAACACTTCCAAGGATTTTTCCACACAAAAATTCTTCTCAAAATCCTTCCAGGATTTTTGAAAATCTCATCTGACTAAAACAGTTCTAAAATTCGAATCTCAGCCAATTTCGCACCCTCTTACTCCTGTGAAAACGAAATAAACCTACTGAATAAATCATCAGGGATGAAGAAAACACTTTCAATGATTTTTCCACACAATAATTATTTTCAAAATCCTTCCAGGATTTTTGAAAATCTTATCTGACTGTAAAACTGTTCAAAAATTCGAATCTAAGCCAAATTCCCACCCTCTTACTCCTGTGAAAACCAAATAAACCCACTGAATAAATCATCAGGGATGAAGAAAACACTTCCAAGGATTTTTCAACACAAAAATTTTTTTCGAAATCCTTCCAGGATTTTTGAAAACCTGATCTGACTAAAACAGTTCAAAAATTCGAATCTCACCCAATTTCGCACCCTCTTACTCCTGTGAAAACCAAATAATCCTACTGAATAAATCATCACGGATGAAGAAAACACTTCCAAGGATTTTTCCACACACAAATTCTTTTCAAAATCCTTCCAGGATTTTTGAAAATCTTATCTGACTGTAAAACAGTTCAAAAATTCGAATCTCGACCAATTTCGCACCCTCTTACACCTGTGAAAACCAAATAAACCCTCCATATAAATCATCAGGGATGAAGAAAACACTTTCAAGGATTTTTCAACATAAAAACTCTTTTCAAAATCCTTCCAGGATTTTTGAAAATCTTATCTGACTAAAACAGTTCAAAAATTCGAATCTCAGCCAATTTCGCACCCTCCTACACATGTGAAAACAAAATAAACCCTCTGAATAAATAATCACGGATGAAGAAAACACTTCCAAGGATTTTTCCACACAAAAATTCTTTTCGAAATCCTTCCAGGATTTTTGAAAACCTGATCTGACTAAAACAGTTCAAAAATTCGAATCTCAGCCACTTTCCGACCCTCTTACACATGTGAAAATCAAATAAACCCTCTGAATAAATCATCAGGGATGAAGAAAACACTTCCAAGGATTTTTCCACACAAAAATTCTTTTCGAAATCCTTCCAGGATTTTTGAAAATCTCATCTGACTAAAACAGTCCAAACTTTCTTACAAATTCGAATCTCACCCAATTTCCGACCCTCTTACTCCTGTGAAAACCAGACAAACCCTCCGAATAAATCATCAGGGATGAAGAAAACACTTCCAAGGATTTTTCCACACACAAAATTCTTTCCCAAATCCTTCCAGGATTTTCGAAAATCCGATCAAACTCCAAAACAGTCGAAACCGTTTTACAAATTCGAACCTCGACCCATTTCGCACCCTCTCACTCATGCAAAAACAAGACTAACGGCTCAAAAAAATCAGCCTCTAATGAAGAAAGCCCTGCGGAACATTTTACACACTCCTGCAAGTTTCGATCGTTCGATCCATGGCTAAGAAAAAATCGTTTCGAGCCGCAAAAAATCGATTCGCTCCATTTAGGAAACGTTTTATCGCATGTTTTCCTCTCCTTTCGACTTCTTATCACACATCCACGCATGTTTCTGTACGCAACGTTTCGTTTTCGTTCTTCTAGAAAAAAAAAATTATATTCGGCACATTTTTTTCCAAGAGGCCACGCACACACACACACACACACACACACTGTGTGTATTTGTTTATTGAAGATAAGGCTGATAACGTGCCATTAATGCTATCGACATACATTCGAAAAAAGATGCTGTTTATCGCACACTGAGAGGAAGTTCATCTCCGGTTCCCGTTATCACAGACACAGGGGCGTATTCAGGAATAAAGACACGCGTTTCGAAAATCGATTCGGGCGATTCGTCCGGCTCTGCTGGTCACAGGAGGCTGGGAAATCGGGTGTGATTCGAATTTGTAAAAAGTTTCGATTAAGATTTGTTTTGCAGTCAGATAAGATTTTCAAAAGTCCTGGAAGGATTTCGAAAAGAATTTTTGTGTGGAAAAATCCTTGGAAGTGTTTTCTTCATCCCTGATGATTTATTCGGAGTGTTTGTCTGGTTTTCACAGGAGTAAGAGGGTGCGAAATCGGCTGAGATTCGAATTTTTGAACTGTTTTACAGTCAGATCAGGTTTTCAAAAATCCTGGAAGGATTTCGAAAAGAATTTTTGTGTGGAAAAATCCTTGGAAGTATTTTCTTCATCCCTGATGATTTATTCAGAGGGTTTATTTGGTTTTCACATGTGTAAGAGGGTGCGAAATTGGTCGAGATTCGAATTTTTTTACTGTTTTAGTCAGATGAGATTTTCAAAAATCCTGGAAGGATTTTGAAAAGAATTTTTATGTTGACAAATCCTTGGAAGTGTTTTCTTCATCCCTGATGATTTATTCAGTGGGTTTATTTGGTTTTCACAGGAGTAAGAGGGCGCGAAATTGGCTGAGATTCGAATTTTTGAACTGTTTTAGTCAGATAAGATTTTCAAAAATCCTGGAAGGATTTTGAAAAGAATTTTTCTGCGGAAAAATCCATGGAAGTGTTTTCTTCATCCCTGATGATTTATTCAGTGGGTTTATTTGGTTTTCACAGGAGTAAGAGGGTGCGAAATTGGCTGAGATTCGAATTTTTGAACTGTTTTACAGTCAGATAAGATTTTCAAAAATCCTGGAAGGATTTCGAAAAGAATTTTTATGTGGAAAAATCCATGGAAGTGTTTTCTTCATCCCTGATGATTTATTCATAGGGTTTATTTGGTTTTCACAGGAGTAAGAGGGTGGTAAATTGCTTGAAATTCGAATTTTTGAACTGTTTTAGAGTCAGATCAGGTTTTCAAAAATCCTGGAAGGATTTTGAAAATAGTTTTTATGTAGAAAAATCCTTGGAAGTGTTTTCTTCATCCCTGTTGATTTATTCATAGGGTTTATTTGGTTTTCACTGGAGTAAGAGGGTGCGAAATTGGCTGAGATTCGAATTTTTGAACTGTTTTAGTCAGATCAGGTTTTCAAAAATCCTGGAAGGATTTTGAAAAGAATTTTTGTGTGGAAAAATCCTTGAAAGTGTTTTCTTCATCCCTGATGATTTATTCAGAGGGTTTGTCTGGTTTTCACAGGAGTAAGAGGGTGCGAAATTGTCTGAGATTCGAATTTTTGAACAGTTTTACAGTCAGATAAGATTTTCAAAAATCCTGGAAGGATTTTGAAAAGAATTTTTGTGTGGAAAAATCCTTGAAAGTGTTTTCTTCATCCCTGATGATTTATTCAGAGGGTTTGTCTGGTTTTCACAGGAGTAAGAGGGTGCGAAATTGGCTGAGATTCGAATTTTTGAACTCTTTTACAGTCAGATAAGATTTTCAAAAATCCTGGAAGGATTTCGAAAAGAATTTTTGTGTGGAAAAATCCTTGGAAGTGTTTTCTTCATCCCTGATGATTTATTCAGAGGGTTTATTTGGTTTTCACATGAGTAAGAGGGTGCGAAATTGGCTGAGATTTGAATTTTTGAACTGTTTTACAGTCAGATAAGATTTTCAAAAATCCTGGAAGGATTTCGAAAAGAATTTTTGTGTGGAAAAATCCTTGAAAAAGTTTTCTTCATCCCTGATGATTTATTCAGTGGGTTTATTTGGTTTTCACATGTGTAAGAGGGTGCGAAATTGGATGAGATTCGAATTTTTGAACTGTTTTAGTCAGATAAGATTTTCAAAAATCCTGGAAGGATTTCGAAAAGAATTTTTATGTGGAAAAATCCTTGGAAGTATTCTCTTCATCCCTGTTGATTTATTCATAGGGTTTATTTGGTTTTCACAGGAGTAAGAGGGTGGTAAATTGCTTGAAATTCGAATTTTTGAACTGTTTTACAGTCAGATCAGGTTTTCAAAAATCCTGGAAGGATTTCGAAAAGAATTTTTGTGTGGAAAAATCCTTGGAAGTGTTTTCTTCATCCCTGTTGATTTATTCAGAGGGTTAATATGATTTTCACATGTGTAAGAGGGTGCGAAATTGGCTGAGATTCGAATTTTTGAACTGTTTTACAGTCAGATAAGATTTTCAAAAATCCTGGAAGGATTTCGAAAAGAATTTTTGTGTGGAAAAATCCTTGGAAGTGTTTTCTTCATCCCTGATGATTTATACGGAGGGTTTATTTGGTTTTCACATGTGTAAGAGGGTGCGAAATTGGCTGAGATTCGAATTTTTGAACTGTTTTAGTCAGATAAGATTTTCAAAAATCCTGGAAGGATTTCGAAAAGAATTTTTGTGTGGAAAAATCCTTGGAAGTGTTTTCTTCATCCCTGATGATTTATTCAGAGGGTTTATTTGGTTTTCACATGTGTAAGAGGGTGCGAAATTGGTCGAGATTCGAATTTTTGAACTGTTTTAGTCAGATAAGATTTTCAAAAATCCTGGAAGGATTTTGAAAAGAATTTTTGTGTGGAAAAATCCTTGAAAGTGTTTTCTTCATCCCTGATGATTTATTCAGAGGGTTAATATGGTTTTCACATGTGTAAGAGGGTGCGAAATTGGCTGAGATTCGAATTTTTGAACTGTTTTAGTCAGATAAGATTTTCAAAAATCCTGGAAGGATTTCGAAAAGAATTTTTTTGTGGAAAAATCCTTGGAAGTGTTTTCTTCATCCGTGATTATTTATACGGAGGGTTTATTTGGTTTTCACAGGAGTAAGAGGGTGCGAAATTGGCTGAGATTCGAATTTTTGAACTGTTTTAGTCAGATGAGATTTTCAAAAATCCTGGAAGGATTTCGAAAAGAATTTTTGTGTTGAAAAATCCTTGGAAGTGTTTTCTTCATCCCTGATGATTTATACAGAGGGTTTATTTGATTTTCACATGTGTAAGAGGGCGCGAAATTGGCTGAGATTCGAATTTTTGAACTGTTTTAGTCAGATAAGATTTTCAAAAATCCTGGAAGGATTTCGAAAAGAATTTTTGTGTGGAAAAATCCATGGACGTGTTTTCTTCATCCCTGATGATTTATTCATAGGGTTTATTTGGTTTTCACATGTGTAAGAGGGTGCGAAATTGGCTGAGATTCGAATTTTTGAACTGTTTTAGTCAGATAAGATTTTCAAAAATCCTGGAAGGATTTCGAAAAGAATTTTTGTGTGGAAAAATCCTTGGAAGTGTTTTCTTCATCCCTGTTGATTTATTCATAGGGTTTATTTGGATTTCACTGGAGTAAGAGGGTGCGAAATTGGCTGAGATTCGAATTTTTGAACTGTTTTACAGTCAGATCAGATTTTCAAAAATCCTGGAAGGATTTCGAAAAGAATTTTTGTGTGGAAAAATCCTTGGAAGTGTTTTCTTCATCCCTGTTGATTTATTCATAGGGTTTATTTGGATTTCACTGGAGTAAGAGGGTGCGAAATTGTCTGAGATTCGAATTTTTGAACAGTTTTACAGTCAGATAAGATTTTCAAAAATCCTGGAAGGATTTTGAAGAGAATTTTTGTGTTGAAAAATCCTTGGAAGTGTTTTCTTCATCCCTGATGACTTATTCAGTAGGATTATTTGGTTTTCACATGAATAAGAGGGTGCGAAATTGGTCGAGATTCGAATTTTTGAACTGTTTTAGTCAGATTAGATTTTCAAAAATCCTGGAAGGATTTTGAAAAGATTTTTCGTATGAAAATATCCTTGGAAGTGTTTTCTTCATCCCTGTTGATTTATTCATAGGGTTTATTTGGTTTTCACAGGAGTAAGAGGGTGGTAAAGTGGTTGAAATTCGAATTTTTGAACTCTTTTACAGTCATATCAGGTTTTCAAAAATCCTGGAAGGATTTTGAAAAGATTTTTCGTGTGAAAACATCCTCGAGTATGTTACCTGAACGATTCTCCGTATTTCAAGATCTGTCGTGATCAGATCTTCGCACCGTGCTCGTCTGATATCGGCCCTTGTGTTCCAGACATGCGACGTGTGCGATCCGAACGATCCGAAGAAGTTGCACTTGCCGCGATACGCCGTCGACGGCCGAGAGACATGGTGGCAGAGTCCGCCCCTGTCCAGAGGGATGAAATACAACGAGGTGAACCTGACGATCGATCTAGGACAGGTGAGTACACGGACCGTTCCTGTTTTTCCAATGAAATCACTGTTTTCGCAAGCTTTAACCATTTTTCTCCCCCCTAAAATCGTACCTGTGTGAAAGAGATTCGATAAAATTAACCGTGTATGAAATTTCAGAGCTTTATAAAAATGCACAGGCCCTTAAAATAATTTTTTGAATTCAGAACAAGTGTATGTGATTGATTTTTTTGGCAGTTCTGATCGAATTATAAAATAAAATAAAAATGTTGACTGAAAAATGAGTAATGGGTTTCGAAGACAGTTAAAAAAACTAGGCCTGTGCCGAATCGCAGTGTGCTGAAAAAATATTTAGGTCCTCGAAAGGGCTCAGGATTCGGAATGAACGTTAATCGTATTGAAATTTTCAACGTCTCTCCGCTTCTGGTCCGATTGTCGAAGAAATGATTTTTTTAAATGAAAACTGAGTACGGTACGTCGAAGGGGGTGGAAAGTACTACACGTGTGTTAAATTTTAAGTTTCTAAAAAAATGTATAGGCCCTTGACGAGGTTTCGAATTCGGAATGGACTTCGGTGTCGTTCAAAAAATCTAGATTCGATTACTTCTGATCGAATTGCGGAAAAATAATCAAAAATAAAAAAAACTAAGTACGGTACGTGGAAGGGCGTTAAAAATACTACATGTTTACAAAATTTCAATATCCGAAAAAAATTTACAGGCCCGTGAACGGGCCACGAATTCAGAATAGACCTCGATCACATTCAAAAAATCTACATTCGACTGCTTCTGATCGAATTACCGAAAAAATAACAAAAAACAAAAAAAAAATAAGTACGGTACGTGAAAGAGAATTAAAAACACTACAATCTTGTAAAATCTCAACATCTGAAAAAAATTTGACAGGCCCGTGAACGGGCCGCGAATTCAGAATAGACCTCGATCTCATTCAAAAAATCTACATTCGACAGCTTCTGATCGAATTACCGAAAAAATAACAAAAAAAAAGAAAAAATAAGTACGGTACGTGAAAGAGAATTAAAAACACTACAATCTTGTAAAATCTCAACATCTGAAAAAATTTAACGGGCCCGTGAACGGGCTTCGAATTCAGAATAGACCTCGATCTCATTCAAAAAATCTACATCCGACTGCTTCTGATCGAATTACCGAAAAAATAGCAAAAAAAAAGAAAAAATAAGTACGGTACGTGAAAGAGAATTAAAAACACTACAATCTTGTAAAATCTCAACATCTGAAAAAATTTAACGGGCCCGTGAACGGGCTTCGAATTCAGAATAGACCTCGATCTCATTCAAAAAATCTACATTCGATTGCTTCTGATCGAATTACCGAAAAAATAACAAAAAAAAAGAAAAAATAAGTACGGTACGTGAAAGAGAATTAAAAACACTACAATCTTGTAAAATTTCAACATCTGAAAAAAATTAACGGGCCCGTGAACGGGCCGCGAATTCAGAATAGACCTCGATCTCATTCAAAAAATCTACATCCGACTGCTTCTGATCGAATTACCGAAAAAATAACAAAAAAAAAGAAAAACTAAGTACGGTACGTGAAAGGGAGTTAAAAATACTACATGTTTACAAAATTTCAATATCAGAAAAAAATTTACAGGCCCGTGAATGGACTTCGAATTAAAAATAGTCCTCGATCTCATTCAAATAATCTACATTCGACTGCTTCTGATCGAATTACCGAAAAAATAACAAAAAATAAAAAAAACTAAGTACGTTACGTGAAAGAGAATTAAAAACACTACAATCTTGTAAAATCTCAACATCTGAAAAATTTAACAGGCCCGTGAACGGGCCGCGAATTCAGAATAGACCTCGATCTCGTTCAAACAATCTACATTCGACTGCTTCCGATCGAATCACCGAAAAAATAGCAAAAAAAAAGAAAAAATAAGTACGGTACGTGAAAGAGAATTAAAAACACTACAATCTTGTAAAATCTCAACATCTGAAAAAATTTGACGGGCCCGTGAACGGGCCACGAATTCAGAATAGACCTCGATCTCATTCAAAAAATCAACATCCGACTGCTTCTGATCGAATTACCGAAAAAATAACAAAAAATAAGAAAAACTAAGTACGGTACGTGAAAGAGAATTAAAAACACTACAATCTTGTAAAATCTCAACATCTGAAAAAAATTGACAGGCCCTTGAATGGGCTTCGAATTCACAATGGAACTCGATCTCATTCAAAAAATCTACATTCGACTGCTTCTGATCGAATTACCGAAAAAATAACAAAAAACAAAAAAAACTAAGTACGGTACGTGAAAGAGAATTAAAAACACTACAATCTTGTAAAATCTCAACATCTGAAAAAAATTAACGGGCCCGTGAACGGGCCGCGAATTCAGAATAGACCTCGATCTCATTCAAATAATCTACATTCGACTGCTTCTGATCGAATTACCGAAAAAATAACAAAAAACAAAAAAAACTAAGTACGGTACGTGAAAGAGAATTAAAAACACTACAATCTTGTAAAATCTCAACATCTGAAAAAAATTAACGGGCCCGTGAACGGGCCACGAATTCAGAATAGTCCTCGATCTCGTTCAAAAAATCTACATTCGACTGCTTCCGATCGAATCACCGAAAAAATAACAAAAAACAAAAAAAACTAAGTGCGGTACGTGAAAGACCGTTAAAGACACTACACGTTCGCAAAATTTCAACACGTGAAAAAAATTGACAGGCCCTTTACGGCCGATCAAGATCGGAAGGGACGTCAGCGTTTCTCTCGTCTCGTACACTCGTCCACATCTTGTCAGCGTCGATTGTTCAAGGGAAGGAGAAAAAAAAAAACGACACTTTTAAATAGCTGTATACACTGGAACGTGCTAAAGATTGGAGTCTTCAATCGAATATCTCTCAAGTTCGGTCCTGTTTCGTCCTGTAATCCTGTAATTAACGAATTTGTTTCAAAAAACTATCGGATATCATACTAGTATTTCGATTCGTTCCCTCTTTTTCGACATTTCTGCTTCTTAAAGAACACAGACACATTCTTTCATATATGTATATATATATATTTATATATATATATATATATATATATATATAAATTTATATATATATATATATATATATATATATATATATATATATATATATATAAATATATATATATATATAGAGAGAGAGAGAGAGAGAGAGAGAGAGACAACGATTTAAAACAGGACTGGCTGTACGAAGAGAAGAAAAAAAACTCTATCTGACATATTTCAAAGGTCAATGTGACATCATACGAATTTAAACAGATGTGATCTATGATCTTCAGCCGAATTGAGATCATTATATTGAGCTGTTGTGCACACATTTGAAGATTTAGATGTACGACACGCCCGACGCACACACACACACACACACACACACAACAGACAAACAGATAAACAGAAAAATTGATACGATCCTTTGACCGATCGAAGTGGAGCGAAACGGAATAATTACATGTTTTTATTTATATATATATATATATATATATATATATATATATATATATATATATAATGATGAACAAATAGTTAACCTGTGACCTCATGCTTGAAAATATTGTAAAAATATATAAAAATGATCGTCGAGTAACCGAAAATAGACGGAAAAATGGTACACGTCCCGGTTGTCTGTCGAGTTAAGTACGGTTTTAGAATGCTATTACGGGCCTGTCTGTTATTTTTACGACGTTGACGTTTCTGTGAATCTGTAGTGTTTTTAATTCTCTTTCGCGTACCGTACTTAGTTTTTCTTTTTTTTTGTTATTTTTTCGGTAATTCGACCAGAAGCAGTCGAATGTAGATTTTTTGAATGAGATCGAGGTCCATTCTGAATTCGTGGCCCCTTCACGGGCCTGTTAATTTTTTTCAGATGTTGAAATTTTACAATATTGTAGTGTTTTTAACTCCCTTCCACGTACTGTACTTATTTTTTCTGATTTTTTGTTATTTTTTCAGTAATTCGACCAGAAGTAGTCGAATGTAGATTTTTTGAATGAGATCGAGTTCCATTGTGAATTCGAAGCCCATTCAGGGGCCTGTTAATTTTTTTCAGATGTTGAAATTTTACAATATTGTAGTGTTTTTAACTCCCTTCCACGTACTGTACTTAGTTTTTCTTTTTTTTTGTTATTTTTTCGGTAATTCGATCAGAAGCAGTCGAATGTAGATTTTTTGAATGAGATCGAGGTCCATTGTGAATTCGAAGCCCATTCAGGGGCCTGTAAATTTTTTTCAGATGTTGAAATTTTACAAGATTGTAGTGTTTTTAACTCCCTTCCACGTACTGTACTTAGTTTTTCTTTTTTTTTGTTATTTTTTCGGTAATTCGACCAGAAGTAGTCGAATGTAGATTTTTTGAATGAGATCGAGGTCTATTCTGAATTCGAAGCCCGTTCGCGGGCCTGTTAATTTTTTTCAGATGTTGAAATTTTGTAAAAATGTAGTATTTTTAACTCGCTTTCACGTACCGTACTTATTTTTTCTTATTTTTTGTTATTTTTTCGGTAATTCGACCGGAATTCGTCGAATGTAGATTTTTTCAACGAGACCGAGGTCTATTCTGAATTCGAAGCCCGTTCACGGGCCTGTCAATTTTTTTCAGATGTTAAAATTTTATAAACTTGTAGTATTTTTAACGCCCTTTCACGTACCGTACTTGTTTTTTTTTATTTTTTGTTATTTTTTCGGTAATTCGACCGGAGTTCATCGAATGTAGTTTTTTTCGAACGAGATCGAGATCCATTCTAAATTCGATAAATGGCCTATTCAACGGCCATTTATTTTTTCTAGATCTCGAAATCTTACCCACATACATCACTGCCAATGATCTTCCACGCACCGTACTTTTCTCCCATTTAATTCTTTTTTTTTATCCACAGTTCGTCCTGAAATGGCCGAACGTAGAACTGTCCAACGAGACGGTATCCTATTCCGAATTCGAACCCCATTTAAGCACCTACATATTTTTCAATCAAGTTGAAATTTCACCCTCTTCTAGTTTTTTCAATCCGTTCGAACATCCCCTACTTTTTTTCCGATAAAAAAAATCGTTTCCCCGTCGATTCGACCCGAAGCGCTCGAATGTCGTCGTTTCTCGACGATTTCCAACCCTATTCTCAATTCTGGGCCCATTTGGGGGCCTAAATATTTTTTGACCGCGATGAAATTCCGTACACATATACTGTACTCGATCCTTTTTGACCTGACCTACAAATTTTTAATCTGGATCTATTTTTTTCCTGTAATAACACTGTAAACATTTCCTTCTCCGTTTTTACGAATCTGCTCGAATCTCTGTTTCAAGCCATTTTCAGCCCATTTATCTGATTGAAAATACACCCCTGACGAATTTTCGATTGTAAGAGAGACAGAGCTATCTGAGACGTATAAATTCGATCGATTTCTCGTGACGGTCGGGCACCGAACCGGCACTCTCTTGCACAAAACCGTGTCGCTGAAGAATGCAACTGCATCCGTTTGTCCGGCGGCCCGTCGTTCGATGCACGGTCAAGTAATACTGACCGCGTATCGTGTCGGATAGAGACAGGACCTTCATGGAATGTGGGTGTGTGTGACGAGGACGGACGAATTTCTGTACGGATTTGTGTGTCGGACAATGGGCGTGAGCGGCGCACACGACAGATTCTCTGTCTGTCTGTCTAACTATCTGCCGTTTGTGTGTGTGTGTGTGTGTGTAGGTAATTTTTTCTTGAATGGTCCCTTCGTGTGTACGTGTGCGCGCGTTCGATTCCCGTCGATCTCTGTCACGGTCGAACGATCCGTCGCGTTCGGTCCTCGTCAAGGTCCACGGCCGTACGCTACCTGCTCGATAACAGGTGATCTCTTCGAGTTATTCTAATTTGTACAAACGCACACACATTTATATATATCTAGTGTGTGTGAGTGTTGACCATATGTTGATGATCTCAGTTCGTCGAAACGGTGGGCTCTTAAAATCGTCTTAAGGCAGGCAAGAAGCCAACCAGCCAGCCAGCCAGGCAGGCAAGCGTGCGTGCGTGCTGCATGCATTTTTCTCCGAGCTAAATTTACAGTGTGCATAGCTTAAACGGACCAGGGGTGTACACGGCGCGCGTTTATTCCTAAAAAAACCGGACCGAAACGAACCGAACAGAGCTGGATCGACCGATCGACACGAATCTTGGATCGTGTCGAAATCCAATCGTGTCTAGCGGGCCGTGCGATTTTTTTCGAGAATTGAAATTTTCGAAAAATGTACCTTTTTTGAAGGGCTTTCACGTGACGTGCCTGTTTTTCGGGTAGAGTCGGTAGTTTTTCTGGAATCGACCTGAAACCGGATAGAAATGGTCGAATTTCAACGGATTTCAGACCGTGTCGAATTCGAATCGTGTCTAGCGGGCCGTGTGATTTTTTTCAAGAATTGAAATTTTCGAAAAATGTACCTTTTTTCAAGGGCTTTCACGTGACGTGTCTGTTTTTCGGTTAGAGTCGGTAGTTTTCCTGGAATCGACCTGAAACTGTGTAGAAATGGTCGAATTTCGAACCGTGTCGAATTTCGAACCGTGTCGAATTCGAATCGGTCTAGCGGGCTTTGAGATTTTTTTCAAAAATTGAAATTTTACGAAAATGGACTATTTTTAATGCCTTTTCACGTGCCGTGTCTATTTTTCGGTTAGAGTCGATACTTTTCCTGGAATCAACCTGAAACTGTGCAGAAACGGTCGAATTTCGAACAGTGTCGAATTCAAATCTTGTCTAGAGGGCTTTGAGAATTTTTTAAAAAAAAGAAATTTTCGAAAAATGTACTGAATTTAATGCCTTTTCACGTGACGTGTCTATTTTTCGGTTAGAGTCGATACTTTTCCTGGAATCGACCTGAAACGGGATAGAAATCGTCGAATTTCCGAACAATTCAGGATAAAATAATCGAAAATCTCTGCGACAGCCAGCCGTATGGAAACTTTTTCGATCCCGTGCACATCGATTACAATTTTTCGATTTTCCAGAAGAAAAAAAATCATCTACAAGCCTGCTAGGTCGAGTTCGAGTCGGATATTCGTTGAAGAGTGGACCGTTTTCGGTTCGGTTCGATTCGAGACGAGACTTTTCTGATCCAGTGTATTTAAAATCGAAATACATATCAGTGGGGAGATCAAAAAGTCAGTGACGATTTCGAATCTCGATCGGATATCACACTACTTATATTTTTTTAACAGGAAAAAAATCTAAAATTTCATTTAGTAGACGAGAAGCGAAAAAAAAGGTGCAGAATATTATGACGTCACGCCGTTTACGTCATCACACGTGTGTGTGTGTGTGGAAAATAAAGATTCGTGTTGGAACAATCCATGTGTGCGACTTGTGTCGATATTCGGATCGACACTGCGTTTCAGCGAAATCTGATACCGCTGATTCAGGCATTCGCAAGAAGTGATCTCGGCGATTAGACAGTACCGGTGTTTATTTAACAGTCAGATGATGACGTGTACATAAAACAATATCGTACTAGGGATTAAACGAGACGAACGGAAACAGAAATCGAAATTCAAACGAAACTCGCACGGGTTTCTTTCTATCGACCGATCCTCGATCGATCCTCTAACCGAAAAGCAGACACGTCACGTGAAAGGGCATTAAAGACAGTACATTTTTTGAAAATTTCAATTCTGGAAAAAAATCTCAAGGCCCGCTGGACACGATTCGAATTCGATACGGTTCGAAATTCGACCATTTTTGCACAGTTTCAGGTCGATTCCAGAAAAAATATCGACTCTAACCGAAAAATAGACACGTCACGTGAAAGGGAATTAAAAACAGTACATTTTTTCAATATTTCAATTTTTGAAAAAAATCTCAAGGCCCGCTAGACACGATTCGAATTCGACACGGTTCGAAATTCGACCGTTTCTATCCCGTTTCAGGCCGATTCCAGAAAAAATATCAATTCGAACCGAAAAATAGACACGTCACGTGAAAGGGAATTAAAAACAGTACATTTTTCCAATATTTCAATTCTTGAAAAAAATCTCAAGGCCCGCTAGACCGATTCGAATTCGACACTGTTTGAAATTCGACCGTTTCTATCGAGTTTCAGGCCGATTCGAGAAAAAATCTCGACTTTTTCGAACCAGTGTATATCGTTTACGGTTTCTCGATTATAGATCGTGGGTTTTCAGGAGAAAAAAAATCATCTACAAGCCTGCTAGATCGATTTCTAGCTGGATAATCGTTGAAATTCGACCATTTCTATCCCGTTTCAGGTCGATTCCAGAAAAAATATCGACTTTAACCGAAAAATAGACACGTCACGTGAAAGGGAATTGAAAACAGTACATTTTTTTAAAATTTCAAATTTTGAAAAAAATCTCAATGCCCGCTAGACCGATTCGAATTCGACACTGTTCGAAATTCGACCGTTTCTATCGAGTTTCAGGTCGATTCGAGAAAAAATCTCGACTTTTTCGAACCAGTGTACATCGATTACGGTTTCTCGATTATAGATCGTGGGTTTTCAGGAGAAAAAAAATCATCTACAAGCCTGCTAGATCGATTTCTAGCTGGATAATCGTTGTAATTCGACCATTTCTATGCCGTTTCAGGTCGATTCCAGAAAAAATCTCAACTGTAGCCGAAAAATAGACACGTCACGTGAAAGGGCATTAAAAACAATACATTTTTCCAAAATTTCAATTTTCGAAAAAAATCTCAAGGCCCGCTAGACCGATTCGATTACGACACGGTTCGAAATTCGACCGTTTCTATCGAGTTTCAGGCCGATTCGAGAAAAAATCTCGACTTTTTCGAACCAGAGTACATCGATTACGGTTTCTTGATTATAGATCATGGGTTTTCAGAAGAAAAAAAACCATCCACAAGCCTGCTAGATCGATTTCTAGCCGGATAATCGCTGAAATGTGGACGGTTTTCGGTTCGATTCGAGCGAGTGTGCACGAAATCGTTTCTCTATAGGAAAAAAAAGCATCTTCCGAGTCGACTGTCCACCCCTGTCGGACGCCCCGACACCAGATCAGAAGTCTGTTGGCCACATGTTTCTCTTTTCTGTGTGAATGTCGTTACGGCGATACCATCCCTCACGTCGGCCCGACTGATCCGCCGGGTCTGTCCGGTTTCGTTTAATAGCTATAACGCACATATCGAGTTCTTCAATACACACACACACATTCGATGCGGTCCGGATGATTTACGATCGATCATAAATCATATTATTGATCATTCTATGGTGAAGAAACGGTCGCGAAAAATCGAATTCGGCAGCAGAGTAAGTCCTGCGTTTAAACCGGCCCTGCGGTCACACCGGACGCGATTTATTTTTCTAAAATACTCGATGATATCGAATGTGTTTTTCTCTTTCGAACGGTGTATAATTTATCGAATTTCTCTCTCTAATTCGGATAGAAATAAATGAAAAACGCAATCGTGGCGTATGCGGATGTTGTAAAAGAAGTACTGTGTTAGATCCGGCCCTGTCGTTATAATTAGTGAGATTTAGTGTTGAAATTCGGACATCTTATAGAATATTCTTTTCTCTTTCTAATGATATGTAATTTATTCGGATTCTCTTTCGAATTTAGTCGGGAATAAATGAAAAAGACAAACGTGACGTTATGCGGATGCTCCGAAAAAAGTATTGTGTTTGATCCGGTCCTGTGGTTATACTAAAAGAGATTTATTTTTAGAATTTAGATCATCTGATAGAGTATTCTTTTCCCTTTCTAACGATATATAATATAATGAGATTATTTTCGAATTCAGCCGGAAATAAATTAAAATTAAATCAATCGTGGCTTATATGAACGTTGCAAAATCAGTTTTGTGTTAGATCCAGCCCTGTCGCTATAATTCGAGAGATTTAGCGTTGAAATTCGGATATATTATAGAGTATTCTTTTCTCTTTCTAACGGTATATAATCTATTCGGATTCCTTTTCGAATTTAGCCCGGAATAAATAAAAAAGACAAACGTGACATTATGCGGACGCTTCGAAAAAAGTATTGTGTTTGATCCGGTCCTGTGGTTATACTAAAAGAGATTTATTTTTAAAATTTAGATCATCTGATAGAGTATTCTTTTCTCTTTCTAACGATATATAATATAATGAGATTATTTTCGAATTCAGCCGGAAATAAATTAAAATTAAATCAATCGTGGCTTATATGAACGTTGCAAAATCAGTTTTGTGTTAGATCCGGCCCTGTCGCTATAATCGGAGAGATTTATTATTGAAATTCGGACATCTTATAGAGTATTCTTTTCTCTTTCTAACGATATATAATTTATTGAGAATATTTTTCGAATTCAGCCGGAAATAAATTAAAATGGAATCAATCGTGGCTTATGTGAATTAGATCCGGCCCTGTCGTTGTAATTGGAGAGATTTAGGGTTGAAATTCGGACATCTTATAGAGTATTCTTTTCTCTTTCTAATGATATGTAATTTATTGGAATTCCTTTTCGAATTTACCCGGGAATAAATGAAAGACACAAACGTGACGTTATGCGGATGCTCCGAAAAAAGTATTGTGTTTGATCCGGTCCTGTGGTTATACTAAAAGAGATTTATTTTTAAAATTTAGACCGTCTGATAGAGTATTCTTTTCTCTTTCTAACGATATATAATATAATGAGATTATTTTCGAATTCAGCCGGAAATAAATTAAAATTAAATCAATCGTGGCTTATACGAATGTTGCAAAATCAGTTTTGGGTTAGATCCGGCCCTGTCGCTATAATCGGAGAGATTTATTATTGAAATTCGGACATCTTATAGAATGTTCTTTTCTCTTTCTAACGATATTTAATATAATGAGATTATTTTTCGAATTCAGCCGGAAATAAATTAAAATGGAATCAATCGTTACTTATGTGAATTAGATCCGGCCCTGTGGTTGTAATTGGAGAGATTTACTGTTGAAATTCGGACATCTTATAGACTATTCTATTGTCTTTCTAACGATATGTAATTTATTGGAATTCTTTTTCGAATTTCGTCGGGATAAATGAAAAACACAAACGTGACGTTATGCGGATGCTCCGAAAAAAGTATTGTGTTTGATCCGGTCCTGTGGTTATACTAAAAGAGATTTATTTTTAAAATTTAGACCGTCTGATAGAGTATTCTTTTCTCTTTCTAACGATATATAATATAATGGGATTATTTTCGAATTCAGCCGGAAATAAATTAAAATGGAATCAATCGTTACTTATGTGAATTAGATCCGGCCCTGTCGTTATGATTGGAGAGATTTATTGTTGAAATTCGGACATCTTATAGACTATTCTATTGTCTTTCTAACGGTATATAATTTATTGAGATTCCTTTTCGAATTTACCCGGGAATAAATGAAAGACACAAACGTGACGTTATGCGGATGCTTCGAAAAAAGTATTGTGTTTGATCCGGTCCTGTGGTTATACTAAAAGAGATTTATTTTTAAAATTTAGACCGTCTGATAGAGTATCCTTTTCTCTTTCCAACGGTATACAATTCATTGAGATTATCTTCCGAATTTACCCGGAAATGAATAAAAATCGAACCAATCATGATTTATACGGATGTTCCAGAACCAGTACTGTATTAGATCCGGCCCCGTCGTTGCAATTCGAGAGATTTGCGGTCGAAATTCCGACATCTTGTACAGTATTCTTTTCTCTTTCCAACGATATATAACTGTTCGAGATTATTCTTAAGATCCGATCGAAAAATAATCAGAAGTACACAAACATTGTGCATTTCTCATCTTGTGATTCAACCGGCCCTGTGGTCGTACCGCACTCGTTATATATATATATATATATATATATATATATATATATATATAAACATTCGTATGTGCGGCAAAAACAGTTTTGTTTCTTAATAAAAAAAAAAAAAAAAAAAAAAAACACTTTCGAATAATGATCTCACACACTCAGTCCCATTATCTCATCAGTGATGTTATTGTGTCGGAAGTGGCTTTATCGGCAGCACCGGGCCAGCACCCACGATATCCTCTTACAGACGAAATCTGTACCACTGATAACACACACACACACACATGAATAAATAATGAGCTCTTTCTAAAATCGACTGGACATGCAAATCATTCCAAGAACATTTTCGGCAAAGATCAAACTCTAATCAAAATCTTTTCTAAATTCACCAGCTGTGATTCAATTCGATCAGACTTATCGATCATCCCGCCATGATTGATCTCTGTCACGTTCTGTGATCCATAATTGATCGATTCTAGCAGTGTCAGGACCGGATTGAGACGATCACTCGTCCTGTCTCCCTTCAGACGGACGTCGTGAAGTCGGTGCTGCGTTCGGGCCGGTCCTGTGCTCGTACCGATACAGTTTCAATTTTAAAAAAAATACCAATTCAAAGAACGATTCGTTCTCTTTCGAACGGTATCTAACTTTTTGGGATTCTTCTTCGAATTGAGCTCGGAAAAAAATAAAAACCACACACATGACTCATCCGGGTGTCTGTTGTAACGCACAGTGTCCGAGTTTAAACCCGGTCCTGTCGCCGTACACGAAGAGATTTATTTACTGTAAATCCGGCATATTATACAGCGACTCTTTCTCTTTCTAACGATATGTAATTTGTTGTGATTATTTTTCTGATCTGGTTAGAAAAAAATATAAAGTTTAAATACGGAGGTGTCGCAGACACAGTACTGTGTTTGAGCCGGTCCTGTGGTCGTATAAAACGAGATTTGTTTTTCAGTATTTGACAACTGATAGAGTATTTCTTTCTCTTTCTAACGGTATTTAATTTGTTGAGATTATTTTTCGAATTCGGCCGGAAAAAATAAAAACCTCAAACGTGACTGATTCGGATGTTGTAATTTGCAGTCTCCGGGTTTAACCCGGTCCTGTGACCGTACGGGAAGACATTTGTCTATTTAAAAAACGACATCTTATAGAAAATCTCTTTCTCTTTCTAACGGTACCTAATATGTTGAGATTATTTTTCGAATTCGGCCGGAAAAAAATAAAAATCACAAACGTGACTGATTCGGATTTTGTATTTTACTGTTTTCAGGTTTAATCCGGTCCTGTGACCGTACGGGAAGATATTTATTTATTAAAAATTCAACATCTTATAGATCGACTCTTTCTCTCTCTAACGGTATCTAATTTGTTGTGATTATTTTTCGAATTTAGTTAGAAAAAAATATAAAGTTTAAATACGGAGGTGTCGCAAACACACTACTGTGTTTGAGCCGGTCCTGTGGTCGTATAAAACGAGATTTATTTTTCAATATTTGACAACTTATAGAGTATTCCTTTCTCATTCTAACGGTATCTAATTTGTTGAGATTATTTTTCGATATCAGCCGGAAAAAAATAAAAACCTCAAACGTGACTAATTCGGATTTTGTAATTTACAGTTTTCAGGTTCAATCCGGTCCTGTGGCCGTACGGGAAGACATTTGTTTATTTAAAAAACAACATCTTATAGAAAATCTCTTTCCCTTTCTAACGGTATCTAATATGTTGAGATTATTTTTCGAATTCGGCCGGAAAAAAATAAAAACCACAAACGTGACTGATTCGGATTTTGTAATTTACAGTTTTCAGGTTCAATCCGGTCCTGTGGCCGTACGGGAAGATATTTATTTATTAAAAATTCAACATCTTATAGATCGACTCTTTCTCTCTCTAACGGTATCTCATTTGTTGTGATTATTTTTCGAATTTTGTTAGAAAAAAATATAATGTTTAAATACGAGGTGTTGCAGACACACTACTATGTTTGAGCCGGTCCTGTGGTCGTATAAAACGAGATTTATTTTTCAATATTTGACAACTTATAGAGTTTTCCTTTCTCTTTCTAATGATATATAATTTGTTGAGATTATTTTTCGAATTCGGCCGGAAAAAAATAAAAACCTCAAACGTGACTGATTCGGATTTTGTAATTTACAGTCTCCGGGTTCAATCCGGTCCTGTGACCGTACGGGAAGATATTTATTTATTTAAAAAACGACATCTTATAGAAAATCTCTTTCTCTTTCTAACGGTATCTAATATGTTGAGATTATTTTTCGAATTCGACCGGAAAAAATAAAAACCTCAAACGTGACTGATTCGGATGTTGTAATTTACTGTCTCCAGGTTTAACCCGGTCCTGTGGCCGTACGGGAAGACATTTATTTATTTAAAAAACGACATCTTATAGAAAATCTCTTTCTCTTTCTAACGGTACTTAATATGTTGAGATTATTTTTCGAATTCAGCCGGAAAAAAATAAAAAGCTCAAACGTGACTGATTCGGATGTTGTAATTTACAGTCTCCGGGTTCAATCCGGTCCTGTGACCGTACGGGAAGACATTTGTTTATTTAAAAAACAACATCTTATAGAAAATCTCTTTCTCTTTCTAACGGTATCTAATATGTTGTGATTATTTTTCTAATCTAGTTAAAAAAAAATAATATTTAAATACGGAGGTGTCGCAAACACACTACTATGTTTGAGCCGGTCCTGTGATCGTATGAAACGAGATTTGTTTTTCAATATTTGACAACTTATAGAGTATTCCTTTCTCATTCTAACGGTATCTAATTTGTTGAGATTATTTTTCGATATCAGCCGGAAAAAAATAAAAACCTCAAACGTGACTGATTCGGATGTTGCAATTTACAGTCTCCGGGTTCAATCCGGTCCTGTGGCCGCACGGGAAGACATTTATTAATAAAAAAATCAACATCTCATACAGCGACTCATCCTCTTTCTAACGGCATCTAACGTATTCAGATTACATTTCAGTTTCGCCCCACAAAAAAATAAAAACGAAACTAACCGCACAGAAGTCGGTACACAAATGTTGTAAACACTGTGTTTGTGTTTGAGCCGCCCCTGCACTCTTATCAGAATAGTAATTGTTCATCGAAATGCGACATGCTATGAAAATCTTTTTTCTCTTTCTCACGATATGTGATATGCTGAGATTAGTTTTCGGATCGAACCAGGAATTTATCAATTAATAAAACGACACTTAATAAATATTCAATTAATACAACCACATTTATCAGAACACTTTAACAGTATCTTTCTTTCTCTCTCTTTCTCCCTCTCTCTCTCTCTCTCTCTATATATATATATATATAAACAGAAAGAGAGAGAGAGAGAAACAGAGAAAAATACTGTTAGTGTTCTGATAAATGTGGTTGTATTAATATGTATGTATGTATGTATATATATAACAGGTGGGCTGAAAAGTTCGTAGGCTGACACTCTAAAAAAAAATTTAAAAATTAATAAGACTTAAAATCTTTTAGAAATTTTTTCTATGCAAGCCTACGAACTATTCAGCCCACCTGTTATATATATACATACACACACACACACACACACACATACATATTTCAGCCAAATCAATTACCAGGAATCGTTTTTTTTTAATTAAATAGTTTAAAAGCGAAAACACTACTACATAATTAATACAAAAAAATCGACGACATAATCTGTTATTTTTAGATTCACCTGAAGACATGAAGAACACTCACAGCATTCTATTTAATGTTTGTGTGTGTGTACATTATAAATATATATATATATATATATATATATATATATATATATATATGAACACATTACATTCACTAATAAAATTTTATTATTCGGTTTACCTTAAGAAACAGAAACACTAATTAACATATTTCAAATTCTGTTAATAATACATCATCCGTGTGAAATATACTTCTGTATATATATATATATATATAATAAAAATAATAAATGTATATACCGTTCGAAAGAGGGTTAAATTCTGTATAACAATCCAAAATTTTAATCCTTTTTTGAAAACCAAACATGTCCGTACGAGTATTTGAATCTTGACTATGCTTTCTGAATGAATTAATTTTGCACGTCGTGAGTTTTTTGAAAATTCCTCCATAATTTTAGATCGAAAAGTAATAGATGTATATACCGTTCGAAAGAGGGTTAAATTCTGTATAGGAATCCTAAATTTTAATCCTTTTTTGAAAACCAAACATGTCCGTACGAGTATTTGAATCTTGACTATGCTTTCTGAATGAATTAATTTTGCACGTTGTGAGTTTTTTGAAAATTCCTCCATAATTTTAGATCTAAAAGTAATAGATGTATATACCGTTCGAAAGAGGGTTAAATTCTGTATAGGAATCCTAAATTTTAATCCTTTTTCGAAAACCAAACATGTCCGTACGAGTATTTGAATCTTGACTATGCTTTCTGAATGAATTAATTTTGCACGTTGTGAGTTTTTTGAAAATTCCTCCATAATTTTAGATACAAAAGTAATAAATGTACATACCGTTCGAAAGAGGGTTAAATTCTGTATAAGGATCCTTAATTTTAATCCTTTTTTGAAAACCAAACATGTCCGTACGAGTATTTGAATCTTGACTATGCTTTCTGAATGAATTAATTTTGCACGTTGTGAGTTTTTTGAAAATTCTTCCATAATTTTAGATACAAAAGTAATAAATGTATATACCGTTCGAAAGAGGGTTAAATTCTGTATAAGAATCCTAATATTTAACCCTTTTTTGAAAACCAAACATGTCCGTACGAGTATTTGAAATTTGACTATGCTTTCTGAATGAATTAATTTTGCACGTTGTGAGTTTTTTGAAAATTCCTCCATAATTTTAGATCCAAAAGTAATAAATGTATATACCGTTCGAAAGAGGGTTAAATTCTGTATAGGAATCCTAAATTTTAATCCTTTTTTGAAAATCAAACATGTCCGTACGAGTATTTGAATCTTGACTATGCTTTCTGAATGAATTAATTTTGCACGTTGTGAGTTTTTTGAAAATTCCTCCATAATTTTAGATCTAAAAGTAATAAATGTATATACCGTTCGAAAGAGGGTTAAATTCTGTATAGGAATCCTAAATTTTAATCCTTTTTCGAAAACCAAACATGTCCGTACGAGTATTTGAATCTTGACTATGCTTTCTGAATGAATTAATTTTGCACGTTGTGAGTTTTTTGAAAATTCCTCCATAATTTTAGATCCAAAAGTAATAAATGTATATACCGTTCGAAAGAGGGTTAAATTCTGTATAAGAATCCTAAATTTTAATCCTTTTTTGAAAACCAAACATGTCCGTACGAGTATTTGAATCTTGACTATGCTTTCTGAATGAATTAATTTTGCACGTTTTCAGTTTTTTGAAAATTGCTCCACGATTTTGTACCAAAAAATAATAAATGTATATACCGTTCGAAAGAGGGTTAAATTCTGTATAAGGATCCTAAATTTTAATCCTTTTTTGAAAACCAAACATGTCCGTACGAGTATTTGAAATTTGACTATGCTTTCTGAATGAATTAATTTTGCACGTTGTGAGTTTTTTGAAAATTCCTCCATAATTTTAGATCCAAAAGTAATAACTGTATATACCGTTCGAAAGAGGGTTAATTTCTATATAAGAATCCTAAATTTTAATCCTTTTTTGAAAATCAAACATGTCCGTACGAGTATTTGAAATTTGACTATGCTTTCTGAATGAATTAATTTTGCACGTTGTGAGTTTTTTGAAAATTCCTCCATAATTTTAGATCCAAAAGTAATAACTGTATATACCGTTCGAAAGAGGGTTAAATTCTGTATAAGGATCCTAAATTTTAATCCTTTTTTGAAAGACAAACATGTCCGTACGAGTATTTGAATCTTGACTATGCTTTCTGAATGAATTAATTTTGCACGTTGTGAGTTTTTTGAAAATTCCTCCATAATTTTAGATCCAAAAGTAATAACTGTATATACCGTTCGAAAGAGGGTTAAATTCTGTATAAGAATCCTAAATTTTAATCCTTTTTTGAAAATCAAACATGTCCGTACGAGTATTTGAAATTTGACTATGCTTTCTGAATGAATTAATTTTGCACGTTGTGAGTTTTTTGAAAATTCCTCCATAATTTTAGATCCAAAAGTAATAAATGTATATACCGTTCGAAAGAGGGTTAAATTCTGTATAAGGATCCTAAATTTTAATCCTTTTTTGAAAGACAAACATGTCCGTACGAGTATTTGAAATTTGACTATGCTTTCTGAATGAATTAATTTTGCACGTTGTGAGTTTTTTGAAAATTCCTCCATAATTTTAGATCCAAAAGTAATAAATGTATATACCGTTCGAAAGAGGGTTAAATTCTGTATAAGAATCCTAAATTTTAATCCTTTTTTGAAAACCAAACATGTCCGTACGAGTATTTGAAATTTGACTATGCTTTCTGAATGAATTAATTTTGCACGTTGTGAGTTTTTTGAAAATTCCTCCATAATTTTAGATCCAAAAGTAATAAATGTATATACCGTTCGAAAGAGGGTTAAATTCTCTATAAAGTGTCAAATTTCCAACGATTTTTGAGAACAATTACAGCGTTTATCATGATTTTTGTCCGAGTACGATTTTCAGTTCGTGATTTAAACAAATAATTCGCTCCGAGACTGATCAAAACCTGAACTGATTATCTCGTCTCTCTTTCCAGGAATTCCACGTGGCTTACGTGTACATCCGTATGGGTAACTCCCCGCGTCCCGGTCTCTGGGTCCTTGAGAAATCGTCCGATTATGGGAAGACGTACGTGCCATGGCAATACTTCAGCGATTCGCGCGCGGACTGCGAACGTTACTTCGGCAGGGAGAGTCTCCAGCCGATCACTAAGGACGATTCGGTCGTGTGCAGCACCGAATACTCCAAGATCGTGCCGCTCGAGGGCGGCGAGATCCCGATTTCGTTGCTGAACAATCGACCGTCGGCGAACATGTACTTCAACTCGACAGTCCTGCAGGAGTGGACGCGCGCCACGAACGTCCGTCTGCGATTGCTCAGGACCAAAACGCTCCTCGGACACCTGATGTCGGTCGCGAGACAGGATCCGACGGTCACGAGACGGGTGAGTGATCCATTTCTCGAGATACTGTCAGTCCCGATCCTTTCGGATCGAATATACCGGTTCATGGTTGGAAATTCGACACGGATTGATCAAGAAATTCCAGACTTGTCGTCGATTAGAAGCCCATTTCTTGTGAAATATCGATTTTTAAACCGAAAAAGTGAAGATTCTCGAAATAACGATCCATTTTCTGACAGGTTTCAAAATTTCAACCTTCTGGAATAAAATACAGGCCCGTAGTGACAGTTTGGTCAAGTCGTGTTCATAAATTGGGCAGATTTTTCAATCTAGAAGCCCATTCCTCAGAAAATATCGATTTTTAATCATAAAAAATGAAGATTCTCAAAAGAAGGATTCTTTTTCTGACAGGTTTCAAAATTTCAACCTTCTGGAATAAAATACAGGCCCGTAGTGACAGTTTGGTCAAGTTGTGTTCATAAATTGGGCAGATTCTTTAATCTAGAAGCCCGTTTCTCAGAAAATATCGATTTTTAATCGTAAAAAATGAATATTCTCAAAAGAAGGATTCTTTTTCTGACAGGTTACAAAATTTCAACCTTCTGGAATAAAATACAGGCCCGTAGTATCATTTTAAGTGAAGCTGAGCAAAGTTTTTTTAAGAAATCGAACAGATTTTTTAATCTAGAAGCCTATTTCTCAAAAAATACTGAGTTTTAAACCTAAAAAGTGAAGATTCTCAAAATAATGATTCATTTTCTGACAGATTTCAAAATTTAAACCTTCTAGGATCAAATACAGGCCCGTAGTATCAATTCAAGTGAAGCTGAGCAAAGTTTTTTTAAGAAATCGAACAGATTTTTTAATCTAGAAGCCTATTTCTCAAAAAATACTGAGTTTTAAACGTAAAAAGTGAATATTCTCAAAGTAGTAATTCATTTTCTAACATGTTTCAAAATTTAAACCTCCTGGAATAAAATACAGGCCCGTAGTATCATTTTAAGTGAAGCTGAGCAAAGTTTTTTTAAGAAATCGAACAGATTTTTTAATCTAGAAGCCTATTTCTCAAAAAATACTGAGTTTTAATCCTAAAAAGTGAAGATTCTCAAAATAGTGATTCATTTTCTAACAGATTTGAAAATTTAAACCTTCTGGAATAAAATACAAGCCCGTAGTAACAGATTAAGTCGAGCTCGACAAAATTGTTTAAAGTAATCGAACAGGTTTTTCAAACTAGAAGCCTATTTTTCAAAAAGCACCTGATTTAAACTAAAAAAGATGTTTATTTTTTCATAAATGTGATCGATTTTCTATTATCTTACCGAATTTTTCTATCATCTGATCGCGTGAAGTAGTATACAGGTCCGTAATAAGAATTTAAATCCCTATTACGGACCTGTATACTACTTCACACGATATATGATAGAGAAAGACGGTGAAATAATAGAAGATCGATCATATTTATGAAAAAAAAAACATCTTTTTGGTTTTAAATTAGGTTTAACTTCACTTAATTCTCAACTTCACTTAAGTGTTTTCAAGCAAATAAAGACAGTGCTTGGACTGAGAGCCGATTTCTCGAAAAGTACCGACTCCTAGATCCAAAAACGTATCTCTCTCGAAAGAAGGACTCGATTTCCCAACATATTCCCTCGTTTCAAACCATCTAGACTGAAACGCAGGTCCGTATTAGGGTGCCGCGACCGAAGAAACCCCACAGACGTTTCTATTGAGACAGATTCCGTCGTTCCGGTTGTATCTCTCTGTCCGTTCTTCCAGTATTTCTATTCGATCAAGGACATCAGCATCGGCGGCCGATGCATGTGCAACGGACACGCCGACACGTGCGACCCGGACCCGCGCGGCTCGAGCGTCCTGCTCTGCAGGTGCCAGCACAACACGTGCGGACCACAGTGCGCCGAGTGCTGTCCAGGATTCAGACAGAAAGCGTGGCGACAGTCGACGGGACTCCAGCGGTTCGTCTGCGAACGTACGTACCGCGTCTCGCTCTCTCTCTTTCCATCTCGATGAGAATCGTACAAGAGACCGTTCTACCCTTTCCGTACAGCTTGCAATTGTTTCAATCACACGACCGAGTGCATCTACGATCCGGAGATCGACCGGAAGCGGCTGTCGCTCGACATACACGAGAACTATGCAGGCGGTGGCGTCTGTCAGAACTGTCAGCACAACACCGAGGGGATCAACTGTAATATCTGCAAGCCGACGTACTACAGGCCGTACGAGAAGAGGTGGAACGAGACGGACGTGTGCCAGCGTGAGTAGAAGAATCGTTTCGGAACGGTGACGAGAAAACGCGATTCGGATCGAGCGATCCGCGCGAAACGACGTACGATCGACTGTGCGCGAGCACATGTATAATCTGGCAGGCGGGGCGGTCGCGCGAGCAGGCGCTGCCTCGGCGCGCGTCCCAGTCGCGGCCGCCTTGTGTCGGAAACGTAGTAGTATCCACTTCGATTGTGTGTACGTCGCCGTCTGGACGTTTTTTAAATTTTTGTTCTTTGATTGCGCGCGAGAGCGGTTTCAGTGAATCTCGACAGAATCGTTTCAAATATCTAGAGATTTTTAGATCTGTCAGTTCGAATATCTCACTTGTTTTCAATCTAATGTGCTTTAAAATCTGTTTTCAATTGAAATCAAAGCAAATTCCTATCTGAATAATCGATAAATCCAGAGGCAGATCTATAAATCATTTGAAAAACGTACGAAATCGATCTGTAAATTCGAATATCTCACTTGTTTTTAGGTCTGAAGGTTCTGTGTTAATTCATAACGACCTACCTTCATTCAGAAGGTCCTAAAAAAATCAAAAATTAAAAAAAATGATCTCGGGAAGATCTATCTTTATTCAGAACGTTCTACCATCAATCGGAAGGTTCTGAGTCAATTCAGAACGACCTACCTTCATTCAGAAGGTTCTAAAAAAAATAAAAATTAAAAAAAATGATCTCAGGAAGATCTATCTTAATTCAGAACGTTCTACCATCAATCGGAAGGTTCTGTGTCACTTCAGAACGACCTACCTTCAATCAGAAGGTCCTAAAAAAATTAAAAATTAAAAAAAATGATCTCAGGAAGATCTATCCTTATTCAGAACGTTCTACCATCATTCATAAGGTTCTGAGTCAATTCAGAACGACCTACCTTCAATCAGAAGGTCCTAAAAAAATTAAAAATTAAAAAAAATGATCTCAGGAAGATCTATCTTTGTCCAGAACGATCTACCATCAATCAGAAGGTTCTGAGTCAATTCAGAACGACCCACCTTCATTCAGAAGGTCCTAAAAAATTTAAAAATTAAAAAAAATGATCTCAGGAAGATCTATCTTTATTCAGAACGACCCACCATCATTCAGAACGTTCTAAAATAATTAAAAAAAAAAAATGATCTCAGCGTGCGACTGCGACAACATCTTCTCGACCGGCAACTGCTTCGAGGGCTCCGGCAAATGCGAGTGTCGTCCGGAGTACACGCCGCCCGACTGCGACAGCTGCAGCTACGGCTACTTCGGCTACCCGCACTGTCGTCCGTGCGAGTGCAACCTGAACGGGACGCGCGGCGAACACTGCGAGGCGCAGGGCGGACAGTGCCCGTGCAAGCAGAACTACGCCGGCAAGTACTGCAACGAGTGCGCTGAGGGCTACTACAACTTCCCGGAATGTCTACGTAAGGCCGCGTCGCGACGACACTGTGTCACGCCACTGTGTCACGATACTGTGTCACGATACTGTGTCACGATACTGTGTCACGATACTGTGTCACGATACTGTGTCACGATACTGTGTCACGCCACTGTGTCACGCCACTGTGTCACGATACTGTGTCACGCCACTGTGTCACCTGACCGGTTCTTCTCTGTGTCCGCAGCGTGCGAATGCAACGATATCGGTTCGCTGACGAGCGTCTGCGACAAAGTGACCGGAAACTGCACGTGCCAGAAGAACTATGCGGGCAGGACGTGCGACCAGTGCGAAGTCGGTTTCTACAATTACCCGGCATGCACCTGTAAGTACTCCATCGATCAGTGATCCGGCCTTCACACGGCATGCAAGTCCGGCCCGTATGCGGCATAAAAAGACATCCCCCGCGCGGCAAATCTCCGACCTTGAAATCTTCCGAGCTTCAGTGATTACTTTCCCGTATCTCGAAGCATGTCGTGCTGCGTTCGACTCCGTGCTTGGACGCCTGAATCTCTGAATACTGTGCCGCTTTGCATTCGCATCCGCTCTCCCTGTAGATTGCCGATGCGACACGAGAGGCACCGAGCCGAACGTCTGCGACCAGACGACCGGATCGTGCACGTGCCGAGAGGGCTTCGGCGGCGTTCGGTGCGACACGTGCGCGCCGACGTACTACGGTTACCCGGCGTGCAGCGCTTGCGCATGCAGCGTCGCCGGTTCGGCGACGAGCGAATGCGACATACACACCGGCGCCTGTGCATGCCTGTCGAATTTCGCCGGAAGGACGTGCGACCAGTGCAAGTCCGGATACTACCAGTACCCGGAATGTTTAGGTGAGTCGCGTTTCCGTTCGACTTGTTACCAGATTGTAGTGGAGCGGCCGACTCTGCGGTCGATCTCGATCGATCAGATCGTTTCGGAGGAGTGGACGAACGGTTCTAGTGATTTCAGGTCTCCTGTGAAGAGTTCGGGTCTGTGCACACGGACTTCGAACGGGTTCCGTGACGTCGGACGTGGATTTATGAGAATCGAGATATAAATCTTCGAGAGACTACTCCCTCGGACGTTGTGCTTAAGAACAGCGTCCTTTTCGTTCGACCTGTAACACAGTTTCATCTGTTTTTGAACGATCTACCCTTTGTGTGAAGATCTTCGTTCAGGACAACCGACTTTTAGTTCGACTTGACATCAGGACGTATTACCTTCATTCAGAATGATCTACCTTCATGCAGAACGTTCTACCTTCATTCTAAACGATCTGCCTTCATTCTAAACGATCTGCCTTCATTCTAAACGATCTAGCTTAATTCTAAACGTTCTACCTTCATTCTAAACGATCTACCTTCATTCTAAACGATCTACCTTCATTCTAAACGTTCTACCTTCATTCTAAACGATCTACCTTCATTCTAAACGATCTAGCTTCATTCTAAACGATCTAGCTTCATTCTAAACGATCTAGCTTCATTCTAAACGATCTAGCTTCATTCTAAACGATCTAGCTTCATTCACAACGATCTACCTTCATTCTAAACGATCTACCTTCATTCTAAACGATCTGCCTTCATTCTAAACGATCTGCCTTCATTCTAAACGATCTGCCTTCATTCTAAACGATCTACCTTCATTCTAAACGTTCTACCTTCATTCAGAACGATCTACCTTCATTCTAAACGATCTGCCTTCATTCTAAACGATCTGCCTTCATTATAAACGTTCTACCTTCATTATAAACGTTCTACCTTCATTCTAAACGATCTACCTTCATTCTAAACGTTCTACCTTCATTCTAAACGATCTAACATCTCTCAGGAGGCTCTACCTCCTATTCAGGAGGATCTATCCTCACATGGATCTACCTCAACGACGACCTTTTTAAGAACGACCCATCTTTTAATACGACCTCCTCTCTGAACGTTTTTCCCTTTCACCTTATCATCTCTTACACGATTTTCAGCTGAAATCACAAACTGGAAGAATACCGGATTTTTCCAGATTAAATCGTGCATCTTTCAGATCCACTCCCCGGATCCAAGTACGGCTCTTCAACAGTGACTTATCTTTCGAACATCACGCCCGGATCGTCGCCGAATCGATCCGATCGTTCCCATCTCTGTCTCGGTTTCTCTCTGCCTCGACGAAACCCTGTTAATCTTCCGGGACTTTGTCCACAGGTTGTAACTGCGACAGTCACGGCTCGATCGGCGTCTCTTGCGACTCGGAGGGCCGATGCCACTGCAAGTACAATTTCGACGGCACGCAGTGTAATCAGTGCAGGGAAGGATATTACAATTTTCCAAATTGCGAAGGTACCGCGCACGTCTAGACCTTGTTCCGTGAACTGTCACGATAGATCACTGGTTCGTTTACCGCAGAGTGCAACTGTCATCCCGCCGGCGTCGTCGCCGCGTTCGCCGGATGTGGATCCGTGCCTGCCGGCGAGCTGTGTCAGTGTAAGGAGCGCGTGTTCGGCCGCATCTGCGACGTGTGCAGACCGTTGTACTGGAACCTGAACCCGTCGAATCCGGACGGATGTGAAGGTAAACTGACCGCCTGTCGATTCCCGTGCGTTCCGATTGAAATCTCCGATCTTATCCAGACTGCCAGTGCCATTTACCGGGAGTCGTCGGCGGGATCGCGACGTGCGATTCGATGTCAGGGCAGTGCACGTGCAAAGCGTCCGTCACGTCGCGCACGTGCTCCGAATGCGCGGATGGATCGTACGCGTTGCAAGAGGATGACCTGTTCGGATGTACCGGTAAGTCTGCAATCTGGGAATAACTGACACCCGTACCAACAATTCCCATCACTTTAGGAATAAGAAAAAACGCGTTTACGCCTCTTCGGTGTCGTTTTTCAAGCAAAAACTGACCTTTTCGGTCGACCGGGCTCGAACCGAGACACCCTAGACTGATTTTCTGACAGAACTGGAAACGTTCGACTGTTTTCTAGACATGCCCGCTTTCAGATCACTCTAGCCTGTCTGTTTTCACCGGATCCGGGACGATTTTTCGACAGATCGGACCGAAAAAACAGCCGTGCGTACAATCTAGTTCCTCCTGATCGTCGTAAACGATCGATTCTTGGTAGGGGTGTGGGCGGGAAGCTTCGTGGCCGATCTACAGGCAGACTTATTCCAGATTGCGGTTGCGATGTCGGTGGTTCGATCGATTCGACGTGCGATAAGAACTCCGGTCAGTGTTCGTGCAAGCCGCGCGTCTCCGGACTCCGGTGCACCGAGCCGCTGACCACACACTATTTCCCGACGTTGCACCAGTTCCAGTACGAGGCCGAGAACGGACGTACGCCGGACTACACGTCCGTGAGGTACGGGTTCGACGAGGAGATCTTTGGGAATTACTCGTGGAAGGGGTATGCGGTGTTCTCGGCGATTCAGGTAATTCTGCGCGGATTTTTTTTAAATAGTTACGAGGTATACAAAGATCTACGATTGAAAAGTCGACTAGTTTAACAAGATTCGGTGTAGATCTACCCGTAGATCATCTGGAAATCGATTGTAACTGATTTGAAAAAGTCAATTGCAAGTTTGTTTTTTTCGGCCAGGATTTTTTTTTGAAATTCTCGAACCAATTAAAAGAGTTTCAAACTCTGAAATCGATGAGGAGTGGAGTTTCGATCCATGGATCGTTTGAAAATCGACCTCAAAACTAATAATCCTCTTGTTTATGATCTAAGATACCTTGGACTCAGTTTGCAAATGAAATCAAAACAAATTCCTATCTAAAAAATCAATAGATCCAGAGACAGGTCTATAGATCATTGGAAAACCGTATGAAATCGATCTGTAATTCGAATATTTTAACTTATTTTCGATCTGAAGTACAAAAAAATCTTCCCAAATAAAATCAAAACATTTTTTTTTAAAAAATCAATTGATTGAGACGTGGATCGATAGATCTTTTGAAAATCGTGTTTAAAATTCAAATATTTCTCTTGCGAGCTCCAGGATGCCTTGAACTCTGCTTCTAAATAATTTTAAAGAGATAGGGAGGTCAGTAAAGGCTCATGAAATAAATCGAAACGTACCAAAACAACAAATGATTTATTTAAATAGATTTACAGTCACTAATTTCCACATAATCACTCTTTTCACCCAAATGGAACATCCCAATCGCTTGGAAATGTCTTTGTTAATAGTACAAGATCAGATAGAACCAATTTAATTGATTTTTAATTTTTTTTTCTTCTGCATAATTGCAAATTTGGTCCAAACGAAAAATGCCAAATATCTATGTTCTTCTTCCAAGTGAAAGTCATGTCCGAATGTAATTTAATTTTCACAGAATCACCTTTTGGATCAAATCTTAAAATGCCAATTGACCTAAAATCGTTTTAGTAAACAATTTCACAGTCTAATCAAAGAAATTTAATCAATTTCTCATTCTTTTCTTCCAAATAAAAACGATTTAGGTCTAAAAAAAATGCCATGTCTATCTGGATAAAATTAAAAAATGCCAATTGATCCAAAATCGGTTTAATGAACAATTTTGTAGTCAAATCAAACCAATTTAATCGATTTTTCATTCTTTTCTTCCAATCAATCACGATTTAGGTCCAAACAAAAATGCCAAACCTTTGAAATCAACGCAGGAATAAAATCCAGCCCTTAATTAAATTCATCTCGCACTTAATGACCGTTCGGATCAAATAAAAAATGCCAATTGATCTAAAATCGTTTCAGTGCCGAATTTCACAGTGTAATCAAATAATTTTTTAGCCAATTTTTATAATAATCACGATTTAGATCCGAGAAAAGAATGCCAAAACGTTAAAATCAACATGGAGGTAAAATCCAGTGCCCAATTTGATTAATGTCTCGAATAATCGCCGTTTGGACCAAATACAAAAATGCCAAACGGCCTAAATCGGTTTTCAAACTTCTGTCCTGGCGATTTTCAATCGATTCGACGGTTTCGTCGCCTCTCGGTTCCCGGAATCGCTTATAAACTAGTCCGGATGTCCGGAAATCACGTCCGACACCCCTCTCGATCGCCATCGCCGCCTCGATCAGCACCACGGGGGTCTCTTGCACGCGCTCGAATAATTCATGAGGACCATCTGCAGTTTCTGCTTCATGACCGCCGCCGTGCTCGTATCCCTGACGCATCGCGCTTCCTCGCCGACGATGCAGACCGGCCTCCTCCCGTCGAAGTACTCCTCGACGACGTACTCGATCTCGTACTTGTACATCTCCTCGACGATCTCGTCGAGACACGCACAGTTCCACGGATTGTTCCCGAGCACGACGAGCTCCAGATCCGTGAAGTTGAAGAACTGCGGCTCGAGGAACGTCAGACGGTTGTCGAACAGATCCAGATACCTGACCGAGCACTCGTCGCCCTGCAACAGGTCGGCCGGCAGCGACACGAGCTCGTTGTGATCGAGATACACGCTGTACACTTTCCCGATGTTGAACAGGTCCGGTTCGATCGTCCTGAGACGATTCCTCGACAGGATCACTTCTTCCATCCGACTCAGCGGCACGAACACTTTTTCGGCGATTTCTTCGATCCGATTGTTCGCCAGGTAGAGCTTGATCAGGTTCGATTGTGACAGGAAGAGGTGATCCGGTAGATCTTTGATCCGATTATCGCTGAGATCGAGATGTTCCAGTTTGGTCAGATCTTTGAATAGATCGCTGTCGATCGTCTCGATCGAGCAGTTCTTCAGGATCAAGACGCGTAGATTCGTCAGAGTCTCGACGATCTGTCTGTTGAGATCTATCGGATTATCGGACAGGTTCAGTTCGTATACCGGCGAGGTGACGTCGTCGTACCCTTCGTGGAACGAATCGAAAACGCCCCGACCGAGTGTCTTCAGTCGGTTCCCCTGCAGGAACACGTCGTTGAGATCCAGGATATGGTAGAATGATCTCGGCTCGACACTCTCGATCCTGTTCTCTGACAGGTCCAACGTCTGCAGTTCCTGTAGATGCTCGAAACTCGATCTGTCGATCGTCGAAATGGCGTTCGCTTTAAGCGAGAGGCTCGCGATCTTCTTCGTGTGGACGAAGAAGTTCTCGGGTATCGAACGGATCTGATTGTCGCTGAGATCGAGCGTTTCGAGCAGATTGAGATCTTGGAAAGCGTCCTCGTCGATCGACTCGCCAGTCAGCGCGCACGATCTCATCTCGAGCCGCAGCAGATAGATCAGATACTTGAAGCTCGTCTCGTTGATCGATCCGATCGGATTCTCGTTCAGGATCAGCACTTCCAGGTTCCCCTGGTAGTCGAACAGCTCGTCGGGGAACGACTCGACACGATTGTCGGTCAGGTCGAGCACGTTCAGACGCGCCACCTTCGCGAACGTCCCCGGATCGATCGTCCGTATCTGACACGAGGTCAGGTTCAGCGTCTGGAGATTCGTCAGCGGCTCGTAGTGCGACTTCTTCAGCCGCGTCAGGTTGTTACCGGACAGGTCGAGATGCTCGAGCCGGCTGTTGAACACCGATCGCGTGTCGTACGGATTCCTCGCCTTGTTGAACATGTAGAAGCTCTCCGGATCGAACCCGCGTATCAGATTGTACGAGAGATCCAACCGATTCAGGTGCGGATTGTTGAAGAACGTCCGTTTGCCGATCGTGTGCAGGCTGTTCTGCGACAGGTCGACGGTCTCGAGGTTGACGTTCGTGTCGAACGCGCCGGGCTCGATCGAGCGGATCGCGTTCGCGCCGAGGATCAGCGTCGTCAGCGCGCGCAGGTTCCTGAACACGTCGGCGCCGATCGCGTCGAGCGAGTTCGACGACAGGTCGACGTGCTGGAGCTGCCGCTGGCCCCTGAACTGTTTCGGATCGAGGCGGCTGATCGAGTTGCGCGACACGTCGATCCGGATCAGGCTGCGCAGGTTCGAGAAAGCGTCCGGGTCGAGCCCGTGGACGTCGCTGTCTTTGACCTGCAGCGTCGACAGGAGCGGATAGTGGAACGCTTGCGCCGGGATGTACGATTCGTTCTTCAGCGTGACGATCAGGTCGCGGTACACGCTCTGAAACACGAGACGAGGCGGTCACATCTGAAAGATCGACGATCTACGGCTAGGTTCTTGATCTGAATTGTTTTTTCTTTCGATTTCGACATCTTGTATTCGAACCTGGAAGGATTTACATCGAAGACCGATCCTCTAAATCGATGAAAATCAAACCGGGAAAGTAGAAACGACGTAGATCACTAGAGATCGTTGTAATTCTCTCTGGAAATAACATTTATCAGTCTGGCATTTTATTCGGGAGGGTTTCACACGTCCCCGCAGAAGATCCTAAGTTAAATCGATTTTTTTAAAATCGATCTATCCGTGAGTTCCGAGCATAGATCATTTGAAATTGCCAGGACTCGTCGTCGAAGTGTAACCTGTCTGTGGGACTGATATCGTCCTTTCTGACGATCCGGGAAACAATCAACGTCTTAAATCGGCTAGTGTATGGATTAAAGTCATAGATCATTAGAATTGATCGGCATTCGTTCTAAATTTGTCCATATTTTTATTCGGGAAGATTTTAAGTGTCTCCACAAACAATTAGAGTCGAAACAGAAAGATTTAAGTCGACGCGTCTAAGAGTTTCGATCATAGATCACTAGAAATCATCGGTGTTCGCACTGAAAATGTCGTTTTATTGTCTCGATTTTTATTCAGGGACACTTATCTCGTCTTTCCAAGCGATTTTTAGACAAAATCGACGTTTTAAATCGGCGGATCTATGCGTTAGAGTCATAGATCGTAGGTAAATCGTCGACATTTGACACATTTTCGTCCCGATTACTATTCCGACGGCTCCGAGCCGTCTTTCGAGACGGTCCGCGCACCGAGACACGGATCTATCGCAGAGAAATATGAGAAAACACTGACCTTGCGTTCCACCGAGTTCACTTCCTCGAGCGTCGTCCTGTGACACTGGACCTTCTCCTCGACGATGCACTGCGTCCTCGTGCCGAACACTTGTAAACAGAGGACCAGCACGCACACTTTTAGATCCATTTTCGGATTTTGACGATCACGAATTTCGCCGATTTATTCGAGATCTTCCTGTTCAGTGATGACGAGTACTGGTCCGGGAACGTCTTGTCGGATGGACGAACGGTCGCCGACTGATCTAGTGGAGCTGGCCGTGCCGCTGCAGACAGAACGATCAGAACCTTGAAGCGAAACAAACATAAACAAACCGGTTCTGTGATTGCTTTTACGGCGAATCCGACTGAATTTATAGATCCGTTCGCGGCGTTCAGTGATAAATAAGGAAAAGATTGTGTAATTTTTTTTTTGTACGATTTACATTCAGCCGGTTTTCGTGAAGGCTGGCCGGAAACCGAACGTTCTTTCGGATCTATGCGACGTCATTCGCTAATTGTTTTGTTTGTGAACAGATTTGGAGGATTTCTTTTCAGGACGATTGTTTTCAAGAAAGATCTACGCCCATTCCGCCGATACCACACGATGTATCGTACTGAAAAAAGCTTTAAAATCCTGTAACCGTTCCCCCGAATCCTCCCCATGATCGTCCGCCCGTGAAAAATGTAAAAAGTCTGGAAAGCGTTCCCGGTCCAGACTCGTCCGACGCTCGATCCCGTCCTCTGGTCGCGTCGGACCCGTCCCGATCGATGTACTCTGTTCCAGAACGAAATCATCCAGGATATCCTGATCAGGAAGCCGTCGCTGTACCGGATGGTGATGCGGTACGCGAACCCGAACCCGGACTCGATTGTCGGCACGATCAAGATCACGCCGGACAGCGCCGGCGAGACGGAACAGCGGTTCCAGGTGACGTTCAAGCCGACGGCGCCGAACCGGCCGACGTTCGTGACGGTCCGGGACGCGGCCAGCACTATCCCGGCCGCGATGGTCATGAATCCGGGACGGTGGTCGATCAGTATCAAGACGGAGAAGAGTTTGTTCCTGGTAAGTTTCATTAATTTTTTTTTTGGGAAGTATATGACTGTATTTACGATAATATCACTTTTTTTAAACCATACATCGATCATTCGGGAATAATCGGGATAAATATAAGGACAAACTTGGAGAAAATACGGATAAAAGTTTAAAATCGTTGTAACGGATGAAATAATTTTGATCAAGATTTGAAATTCATGTATTGTGTAGATAATTCAATTACCTTTTCAACGATATCGCGATTAATATCCTTAAATTGATATTTCGGGATAATCTGGATAAATATGTAGATAGTAATTGAGAAAGCACGTATAAGAGATTTAGAATCGCTGTAATTGATGAAATAATTTTGATCAAGATTTGAAATTCATGTATTGCGTAGATAATTCAATTACCTTTTCAACGATATCCTGATTAATATCCTTAAATTGATATTTCGGGATAATCTGGATAAATATGTAGATAAGAATTGAGAAAGCACGTATAAGAGTTTTAGAATCGCTGTAATTGATGAAATAATTTTGATCAAGATTTGAAATTCATGTATTGTGTAGATAATTCAATTACCTTTTCAACGATATCCTGATTAATATCCTTAAAGTGATATTTCGGGATAATCTGGATAAATATGTAGATAAGAATTGAGAAAGTACGTATAAGAGTTTTAGAATCGCTGTAATTGATGAAATAATTTTGATTAGGATTTGAAATTCATGTATTGTGTAGATAATTCAATTACCTTTTCAACGATATCCTGATTAATATCCATAAATTGATATTTCGGGATAATCTGGGTAAATATGTAGATAAGAATTGAGAAAGCACGTATAAGAGTTTTAGAATCGCTGTAATTGATGAAATAATTTTGATTAAGATTTGAAATTCATGTATTGTATAGATAATTCAATTACCTTTTCAACGATATCCCGATTAATATCCTTAAATTGATATTTCGGGATAATCTGGATAAATATGTAGATAAGAATTGAGAAAGTACGTATAAGAGTTTTAGAATCGCTGTAATTGATGAAATAATTTTGATTAAGATTTGAAATTCATGTATTGTGTAGATAATTCAATTACCTTTTCAACGATATCCTGATTAATATCCTTAAATTAATATTTCGGGATAATCTGGATAAATATGTAGATAAGAATTGAGAAAGCACGTATAAGAGTTTTAGAATCGCTGTAACTGATGAAATAATTTTGATTAGGATTTGAAATTCATGTATTGTGAAGAAAATTGAATAACCTTTTCAACGATATCCCGATTAATATCCTTAAATTGATATTTCGGGGTAATCTGGATAAATATGTAGATAAGAATTGAGAAAGTACGTATAAGAGTTTTAGAATCGCTGTAATTGATGAAATAATTTTGATCAAGATTTGAAATTCATGTATTGTGTAGATAATTCAATTACCTTTTCAATGATATCCTGATTAATATCCATAAATTGATATTTCGGGGTAATCTGGATAAATATGTAGATAAGAATTGAGATAGCACGTATAAGAGTTTTAGAATCGCTGTAATTGATGAAATAATTTTGATCAAGATTTGAAATTCATGTATTGCGTAGATAATTCAATTACCTTTTCAATGATATCCTGATTAATATCCATAAATTGATATTTCGGGATAATCTGGATAAATATGTAGATAAGAATTGAGAAAGTACGTATAAGAGTTTTAGAATCGCTGTAATTGATGAAATAATTTTGATCAAGATTTGAAATTCATGTATTGTGTAGATAATTCAATTACCTTTTCAGCGATATCCCGATTAATATCCATAAATTGATATTTCGGGATAATCTGGATAAATATGTAGATAAGAATTGAGAAAGTACGTATAAAAGTTTTAGAATCGCTGTAACTGATGAAATAATTTCGATCAAGATTTGAAATTCATGTACTGTGTAGATAATATAATTACCTTTTCAACGATATCCTGATTAATATCCTTAAATTGATATTTCAGGATAATCTGGGTAAATATGTAGATAAGAATTGAGAAAGTACGTATAAAAGTTTTAGAATCGCTGTAACTGATGAAATAATTTCGATCAAGATTTGAAATTTTCAGATTTTATACAGAATTTAATTCTCTTTCCAACGATGTTATGTTCGATTTAAAAAAAACAACCGACCAGGAATAATCAGGATAAGTTAACGATATGACGTGGAAAAACGTATTAAACTATCAACCGTTTTAGTTTCGCTGTAACGGGACTATTTACTTTAACAGAGATTTAAAATTTATACATTTTATACAAAATTCAATACTCTTTCAAACGACACCCTATTTTCAATCATTAGGATCGAAAATAGCCTCTAAATACACAAAAATCAAAGATGGATGCATGTTTTAATCGATCAGCCATTTTGATTCGCTGTAACGGGGGTATCTATGCTAGTAGAGATTTAAAATTTGGACAGTTTATAAAGAATCGAACACTCTTTCGAATGATATCCGTTTTTAAATCCTTAGTATCGAGTAAAGGCTCTGAATCTCAAAGAAAACAGCAGATATTTTCAAAAATTAAATCTGATGTTTCGATTCGATTCAGGGCCGCCATTTTGTGTCCAGTCGATCAAACATTTTTTTTTTTTCATTTCAAATTTCCTTCTGATGTGCACACACGTTCTGTATCCAAAACATGATCGTTACGATCCATCGATCACCGTGCGTCACGACACGTTCGTTCCAGGATTATTTCGTCCTGCTGCCGGCCGCCTACTACGAGGCGACGATCCTCACAAAGAACGTCATCAAACCGTGCACGATCGACGACAGGGGCCTCTGCAGACATTACACATACCCGAATATATCGACGTTCGACATGGTCCGCGGCGAAGGAGGATTCGTCTCGGACGGCGACGATCGTGTCGCGCTCAGGGACTACTACACGAACAGGAAGGTAAGATCCTTTACTGAGGAGGGAAGACGAGTTGATCATCTATCCTCGATTCGATAGAGTCGCGTCCAGGCCCGTAATACCACTTCAAAGGTAGCTAACGGATCATACCGTTCCGGGCCTCTATTGAATTACTGAAAAATCTCCTTGTTTGGATTCGAAATAGATCCTGGATATGAATAAAGACTTGATATTCAGTCCTAGGTCTGATTTTCAGGAGGATTTAAGCCCATACAGGCCTGTAATAGCACTTGAAACGACTAACAGCTCTTCCTTGTCTGTTCTTCTATTGAATTCGATAAAAATGTCTGGTTTTAGATTAGAAATTAATCAGGGATATGAAAAAAGACTTGATATTCAGTCCTAGGTTCGATTTTCAGGAAGATTTAAGCCCATACAGGCCTGTAATAGCACATGAAACGACTAACAACTCTTCCTTGTCTGTGCTTCTATTGAATTCCCTAAAAATGTACGATTTTAGATTAGAAATGAATCAAGAATATGAAAACATAGTCAGTATTCAGCCCCAGGTTTGATTTTCAGGAAGTTTTAAATCCATACAGGCCTGTAATAGCACTTGAAACAACTAACAACTCTTCCTTGTCTGTGCTTTTATTGGATTTCCTAAAAATGTCTGATTTTAGATTAGAAATGAATCAGGGATATGAAAAGAGACTTGATATTCAGTCATAGGTTTAATTTCAGGAAGATTTAAACAAACACAGGCCTGTAATAGCACTTGAAACGACTGACAACTCTTCTTTGTCTGTGCTTTTATTGAATTCCCCAAAAATGTCTGATTTTAGATTAAAAATGAATCAGGGATATGAAGATAGACTCGATATTGAGTCCTAGGTTTGATTTTCTGGAAGATTTAAACACATAGAGGCCCGTAATATTACTTGAAACGCAACAGGACTTCCTTATCTATGTCTGCATCTGATTTCTCAAAAATGTCTGTCCTTAGATTCAAAATAAGACATGGATATGAAAAAGAACTCATTCTTCTACTCCTGATTCGATTTTCATGAAGATTTAAACACACACAGGCCCGTAATAGTACTTGAAAGGACTAACAGATCCTCCTTGTCTGTGCTTCTATTAAATTCTTTAAAAATGTCTCTCCTTGGATTCAAAGTAAGACATGGATATGAAAAAAGATTCACTCTTCCACACCTAGTTTAATTCTCAGGTAGATTTAAACACACACAGGCCCGTAACAGTACTCGAAACACAATTTACAAATCTTCCAGATCTGTTTTCGTGCGATTCCTCGAAAATATCTATTTTTCGATTCAAAGTAAGACCTGGATATGAAAAAGAACTCATTCTTCTACTCCCGGTTCGATTTTCATGAAGATTTGAACACGCACAGGCCCGTAATAGTACTCTAAACACAATATACAAATCTTCCAGATCTGTTTTCGTGCGATTCCTCGAAAATATCTATTTTTCGATTCAAAGCGAGACCTGGATATGAAAAAGAACTCATTCTTCTACTCCTGGTTCGATTTTCGAGTATATTGGACCGTATACAGGCCCGTGATATGCCCTGAAACCCGTTTGAATTGTCCGGGCGCGCTTTCCACGCCCCTGACCAGCCCGACGTTGTTTCCAGCACCTCGACAAGCTCGGCGAGACGCAGATGCCGTTACTGTACGCCAACCAGTCGGTGATCCAGTTCGAGCTGATGATCTCGAAGCCGGGCCCGTACGTGCTGCTCGTCGCGTACACGACGCCCGTGAACGGGACCGGCGGCGGCGAGGTGTTCGTCGAGGCGTCGACGACCCGTGGGAGGCATCCGGCGAGGGTGATCCTGAACACTTGCCCGTACACTTCGCTCTGTCGCCAGGCGGTCATCGATCGACAGAGGAATGTGAGTTCGAGCTCGAGTTGTGTCGCTTTTCTTTGTCGGGACGATCAGCTCGGACCTCTTTCACACAGATCGCCGTCTTCAACCTCGACTCGAACCACCTGAGCGTGAGGCTGCGCTCGGACAACCATTCCGAGGTGGCCGTCAAGTCGATCGTCGCGATACCGCTCAGCGAATGGTCGATCGACTACGTCCGGCCGGCCCCCGTCTGCATCCGCAAGGGCGGCACGAAGGACTGCGTCGCGTCGACGTTCCCGGTCGCGCCGGAAACGAAACGGGTCCAGCTGTCCGAGCAGGCGAACGCCGGCGTCGTGTTGCACACGCAGAACTTCAACAACACGGTCAAGAACCTGATCTACTTGGATCACAGCAATCCGATCGTCGACGTCAGCTCGAAACTGCCGAATCCGGGCCTGTACGTGTTCGTCGTCCACTACTATCAGCCGGAGCACCCAGGTAAGGGCCCGTCCGTTGGTCACTGGATTTTGTAGGCATTCGGACCTCTTTCCGGTCGAGATCCGGCGTTTCAGCGGTCCTGCATGAATTCCGGGACGTTCTTGTAAGCGTTTCTCGAAACACTTCTATTCCTGGATTCGAAATCAATCCGGAATGTGTGAAAGTACTTGGTTTTCAATACCGGGTGCGATTTTCAAGGTGATTGCACTACGTACAGGCCTGTACTAACACTTGAAACACAATTGAACAAACTTCTTGTTTGCTTCTATTCGATTCCTTCGAAATTCCAGTACATAGATTCGAAATAAGACAGGAATATGAAAAACGACTTGAAATTAAACCCCAGGTTCGATTTTCAAGATGATCGTACCACGTACAGACCCGTACTAACACTTGAAACACTATTAAACAAACTTCTTGTTTGCTTCTATTCGATTCCTTGGAAAATCCAGTACTTAGATTCAAAATAAGACCGGAATGTGAAAAATTGCTTAAAATTAAACCCCAGAATTTATTTTCAAGATGATCATACCACATACAGGCCCGTATTAACACTATAAATACTATTAAACAAACTTCTTGTTTGCTTCTTTTCGATTCCTTAGAAATTCCAGTATTTAAATTCGAAATAAGACCGGAATATGAAAGACTGCTTAAAATTAAACCCTATGTTTTATTTTCAAGATGTTCGTAGTAGATACAGGCCCGTACTAACACTATAAATACTATTAAACAAACTCCTTGACTATTCTTCTGTTGAATTCCCTAAAAATGTCTGATTTTAGATTAGAAATGAGACAGGGATATGAAAAGAGACTTAGTATTCAGTCCTAGGTTCGATGTTCAGGAAGATTTAAATTCGAACAGGCCTGTAATAGCGCTTTAAACAACTAATAACTCTCCTTTCTGTGCATCTATTCAATTCCCTAAAAATGTTTGATTTTAAAATAGATTTGAATCAAGGATATGAAGACAGACTTGGTATTCAGTCCTAGGTTCGATTTTCAGGAAGATTTAAACTCATACAGGCTTGTAATAGCACTTGAAACAACAAACAACTCTCCTTTTTGTGCATCTATGGAATTCCCTGAAAATATCTGATTTTAGATTAGAAATGAATCAAGGATATGAATATAGACTTGGTATTCAGTCCTAGGTTCGATTTTCAGGAAGATTTAAACTCGTACAGGCCTGTAATAGCACTTGAAACGACTGACAACTCTTCCTTGACTATTCTTCTATTGAATTCCCTAAAAATGTCTGGTTTTAGATCAGAAATGAATCAGGTATATGAAAATAGACTTGGTATTCAGTCCTAGGTTCGATTTTCAGGAAGATCTAAACTCGTACAGGCCTGTAATAGCACTTTAAACGACTAACAACTCTTCTTAGTCTGTGTCTATTGAATTCCCTAAGTTTCTCTGTCGAATTCTCAAAAAACGTCTCATCTTGGGTACAAAATAAGTCGAGAATATGATGAACGCTTTGATCGATAATCCTGGATTCTAATTTCAGGAAGAGGTGATCACTTCCAGGCCCGTAATAACACTTGAAAGGCAATCAATCGATCATTCCGGTCTGTGCCTGTATTTAATTTTCAGATTAGAAACGAGTCGAGACGATGGAAAATCGCTTGTTATTCTATTCCTGGTTCGATTTTCAGTCGGATCGGACGGTACACAGGCCCGTATTAACGTTTCGAATACACCGAACGTGACAGACACACAGATTCCAGAGAAATGTCTGTCTGGTTCAGCATTCGGAACGGATCCGTCTGGATCCGGTCGCACTGACTGTGTTTCTCGTCGTGTTCCAGCATTCACGATGGACGTGCTCGTCCACAACGGCATGTTCTACGAAGGGAAGCTGCCGATCAAGCACTGTCCGTCCGTGTCCGGTTGCAGGGCGATCGTCGAACAGGCGGACGGCAACACGAGGTTCCAGCTGACCGAGAACTTCGTGCTGACCCTGAAAGTAAGTCGGATCGAACGCGGGACGTCCGTCCGTCCGTACCGAACCGGTGTTTGTTTTCCAGGGATCGAACCACAAGAGTGTCTACATGGAGCACTTGCTCGTCATCCCGAACGACGTGTACACCGACAAGCTGCTCGACGAGCAGAAATTCGATCAGACGAAGGAGTTCCTGACGAACTGCGGCTTCAACAATTTCCATATCAATACAACGGCGGAAGGTACGTTCGCGTCCTCACAAAAACCGGCACTCGTGTCGAGTTTCGGCACGGAATCTTCCGGGAATCCGGTCGAAACTAGGTCCGGAATCTCCCGGTCGGATCGATGCTGGATACCAATCCGGATATTAGATCTAAATCGCATGATTTATGGAGATTCTTCCGGTTTTTCGAAACGTTCTCGGAGCTTCGATCAACTCTGATGCAGTTTCTTCCAGAGAAATCGAGGAATCTCTGTGAAAATTCTATCAGATCTAGTGAGAACTAGGGAAGAATACTTTCAGGTTTGATAAATTGTAATTTTCAAGTTTTTGTCAAAGTATTTCCAGAGATTCTCGAATTCTGAGCAAGTTATCAAGCATTAAAGTCTCTTTTAAGCATTGTGGAGTTCCTAGTTTCATTTTCGAATCGATTTCAGGATTTTTAAAGATGGATTTTTGACAAAACCTGATCTATAGACAATTGATGTCTCTTTTTGTATCAATTTCCATGTTTATGTCAAAATATATCCAGAAATTCCAGTCTATTGAGCAATTTATCAGACATGGAAGACTCTTCCAAGTATTTAGAAGATACTCGTTTCATTTTTGAATCGATTCCATGATTTTTACGGCTGGATTTTTGACAAAACTCGATCTATAGACAATCGAAGTCTCTTTTTGTATCAATTTCCAAGTTTTTGTCAAAATATATCCAGAGATTCCAGTATATTCAGCAATTTATCAGACATGGAAGTCTCTTCCAAGTATTTTAGACATCCTAGTTCAATATTCTAAACGATTCCAGGATTTTTACAGCTCGATTTTCAACAAATCTCTTTTTGTACCAATTTCCAAGCTTCTATCGAAATATTTCCAGAGATTCCAGGATTTTCAGCAACTGATCAAGCATGAAAGTCTCTTCCATGTATTTTAGACATCCTAGTTCAATATTCTAAACGATTCCAGGATTTTTACAGCTCGATTTTCAACAAATCTCTTTTTGTACCAATTTCCAAGCTTCTATCGAAATATTTCCAGAGATTCCAGGATTTTCAGCAACTGAAAGTCTTCCCGCATCGAAATCCGTGTCAATAATCCACAAATCCGTGTTAATACCCACAGATTCCACGTTTTCCTGGAAATATTTTCGAGTTTGGAAAAAAAATCCGGATCCAGGTCGATCCTCAGGGACGCTTTATCGAATTTTCACAAACTTAATCGGTTTTTTTCCACGTCCTGTCGAGATTTCACGTTTTCTTCATTTTGAATTTATTTATTTTTGTATTTCGACCCGTCTTGTCCCGTAGGGTTCTGCAGGGACGCCGTGTTCTCGCTGACCGCCGACTACAACAACGGCGCCCTTCCGTGCCAGTGCGACTCGGACGGCTCGTTGAGCTTCGAGTGCGATAAGTTCGGTGGTCAGTGTCCGTGCAAGCCGAACGTGATCGCCCGTCAGTGCGTCGCGTGCAAGACGGGCTACTACGGGTTCCCGGACTGCAAGCCCTGCAACTGTCCTTCGACCGCGCTCTGCGAGACGAACACCGGCGAGTGCATCTGTCCGCCTCGGGTCACCGGCAAACGGTGCGACCAGTGCGAGCCGCACACGTACGGGTTCGATCCGATCATCGGGTGCGAGGACTGCAGGTGCTCGCCGCTCGGCGTCATCAGGAACAGCATGCAGTGCGACCTGTTCAACGGGAGCTGCACGTAAGTGCGCGCGAGATCGCCCCAAAGCCCGACCGGCTGTCTGATCCGCGTTCGGATCCCGGCAGGTGCAAGCCGAACATCGTCGGACGGACGTGCGACAAGTGCGCGGCCGGATACTACGGGTTCCCGTACTGCGAGGAGTGCGAGTGCGACATGAGGGGCACCGTCGACGACGTGTGCGACCAGCAGAGCGCCGAGTGCCTGTGCAAGACGAACACGCACGGACCCGGCTGCGACGTGTGCATCGACGGCACGTTCGACCTGCAGGAGATGAACCCGGACGGGTGTTCGAAATGTTTCTGTTTCGGGAAGACGTCGAGGTGCACGAGCTCGGCGCTGTACAGGACACAGGTATGCGTCTCGATACTCATTCGTGCGAACGAACACTGTCCAGATGAATCAATCAGGGTAAATCCTGAAGGACCTCTACTTTTCTTTCTAATAAGTCACAAGCCTGGAATCACCGTATAGGTCTGACCACCAGATACGATCAAATCTCTGATTAGATGTTTTAAAAATCTCGATCTTCCAGGTCTTCCTGTTAAATCATCCTGGAACGCATTCAGGAACAACACAAAAATCTGTCCAGGTTCATTCAAATCCGATTATTTGATTTTTAAAATCTCGATCTTCCTGTTAAATCGTATTATTCGATTTTTAGAATCTAAATCTTCCAGCTTTTTGTATGGAATCGACTACTGAATTTCCTGAAATGCTCCAGAAGGATTTAGAGATCTCAAAGGTCTAGAATGCATCTCGATCTGACCTCCAGATTGATTTAAATCCGATTGTTCGATTTTTCAAATATCGATCTTACAAGTCTTCCTGTAAAATCGTACTCAGTCGTCCTGGAAATCTTCCAGGAATATTCAAAAATCCCACAAGTCTAGGATCCATCTAGATCTGGACACCAGATTTATGAAAATCCGGTTATACGATTTTTCAAATCCGGATCTTGCAAGTCTTCGTGTAAAGTCGAACACCGCCCTCCCGGAAATCGTCGATGTGTTTTGTTTTCGGTCAATCGACCGTTCGTTGTTTTTCACATCGTGCGATCTGTCTTTCTGGTCGGCAGCTCGGCGGCATGGACGGCTGGACACTCGCGTCGCTCGAGAACGACGACAAGGAGGCGATCGTCAACATCCTCGAGGAGGAGATCGTCCAGGACAACGAGACGTCGATCAGTGTGAAACTCGAATCGGACCGACCCGGCGAACTCACGGCCTACTTCTCGGCGCCGGACGTCTATCTCGGCAACAAGCTGACGTCGTACGGCGGACGTCTGAACTACACGATCTTCTATTCGACAGGATTGTTCGGTGAGCGAGCGAGAGAGAGAGCGAACTACAGGGTGGATGGACGACGACAGGGAGGGTGGACAGTGACAGAGAGGGCGGACAGCGACAGGGAAGTTGGATAATGACAGAGTGGGTGGTGAATGACAGAGAGGGTGGTGAATGACACGAGTGGGCGGTGAATGACACGAGTGGGCGGTGAATGACACGAGTGGGCGGTGAATGACACGAGTGGGCGGTGAATGACACGAGTGGGCGGTGAATGACACGAGTGGGCGGTGGATGACACGAGTGGGCGGTGAATGACACGAGTGGGCGGTGGATGACACGAGTGGGCGGTGGATGACACGAGTGGGCGGTGGATGACACGAGTGGGCGGTGAATGACACGAGTGGGCGGTGGATGACACGAGTGGGCGGTGAATGACACGAGTGGGCGGTGGATGACACGAGTGGGCGGTGGATGACAGAGTGGGCGGTGAATGACAGAGTGGGCGGTGAATGACAGAGTGGGCGGTGAATGACACGAGTGGGCGGTGAATGACACGAGTGGGCGGTGAATGACACGAGTGGGCGGTGAATGACACGAGTGGGCGGTGAATGACACGAGTGGGCGGTGAATGACACGAGTGGGCGGTGAATGACACGAGTGGGCGGTGAATGACACGAGTGGGCGGTGAATGACACGAGTGGGCGGTGAATGACACGAGTGGGCGGTGAATGACAGAGAGGACGGACAATGAAAGAGGACGGATAAAGACAGAGAGAGGGTGTAGACAATGGCAGACAGAGCGGACAAAGACGGGGAGGTCATACAAAACCTAAGAGAGGGCGAAAAAAGGAACAATCGTATCTGTTCGGCTCGTAGATCTGTATAAAAGATGATCCATGTGATCTGTTTCGCAGGCGAGGGTGTGATCGCGCCGGACTTGATAATCCACGGTGCCGACACTTACCTGTTCCACCACCATTTCGAGCAGCCGGCACTGAACGTCGAGTGGCACGCGTCGATCGAGCTCGTCGAGGGGAACTTCTATCTGATGAACGGCCACCAGGCGACACGCGAGATCATCATGGTCGTGCTGCAGGACCTCGAGGGCATCTACATCCGAGCGAAATACTGGGACCCGAGCATTATGACGAGGTGAGTCGCGACCCGGTCGTCGCTCCGATCCGATCCGAGCTCGGATCCACAACGCCGCTCCTCTTCCAGACTGAGCGCCGTATCGCTGGACACGGCGAGCGAGCAGTACACCCCTTACGCCGACCCCGCGCACAGCGTCGAACAGTGCACGTGTCCGCAGAACTACGACGGTCTGTCGTGCGAGAAGTGCGCGAGAGGGTTCTACAGGGTGCCGTCCGGACCGTACGGAGGGTACTGCGTCCAGTGTCAGTGTAACGGGCACGCGGACGAGTGCGACGTCGACACTGGAATTTGCATCGTGAGTGTGTGATTTATTGCCATTGTTTCATTTTCGGTGGGAAAGGGGTAGGGTCTCAGGAAGATTCGACGAAGAGGAGTCGTGTGAAAAAATACATGTATGGAATTCCATTCGTTCTTCAGAGGCTTCAAATCCGCTTCCGGATCTGTTAGTCGATTTTCTCAAATTTCAATCTTCCAGAAATTCTTGTAAATTCGTTCCCTGTTCTTCCATAAATCTTCTGAAGATCTAAACACTTTCTTCATAGATCACAGAGACCTCATATACGTTACAAATTTGTAGATCCCCTTCCAGATGTTCTCAAATCTCAACCTTCCAGAAATTCTTGTAAATTCGTTCCCGTTTTTTACATAAATCTTCTGAAGATCTAGACACTTTCTTCATAGATCACAGAGACCTCAGATACGTTATAAATTTGTAGATCCCCCTCCAGATGTTCTCAAATCTCAATCTTCCAGAAATTCTTGTAAATCTGTCCTCGATCCTTCCATAAAATCTTCCACGCATCTCCAAACGTTTTATAGAAATTCCACAGTGTTGAAATTCGAAATTTCGAATGGAATTTCCGACTCATTCAAACTCAGTCCGCGTCCAACGCACCGAATGGAAGATCTACAGCCTGAACGAGTCTTCTCGTACTCATCAGTCCCATAATTCTCACGGTTCAGTTTTCGAAAACCGTTCTGTTGGATCTTCCTCCCGCCCTTCCACGAAACATCCTCGATACAGTGTTGATTCTCGAACGCACGGTCTTCCAGAACTGCCAGAACAACACGACGGGACCGCACTGCGAGAGCTGCGAGGTCGGGTTCCACGGGAACGCGACGAACGGCACGCCGGTCGATTGCATGATCTGCGCATGCCCGCTACCGCAGACGTCGAACAAGTGAGTACCGCTCGTTGATCGATGATCTATCCGCATACTGATGATCTGTCCGATGCCAGTTTCGCGACGTCGTGCGACGTCTCGCCCGACGGCGAGAGGATCAGCTGCGACTGCCGTAACGGGTACTGGGGCGCGCGGTGCGAGTCGTGTGCGGCCGGGTACTACGGGAGGCCGGAGGTCCCAGGTACGGCCGGGTGGACGCGACCGGCGGTCGATCGATCGACTGATTCCATCGATCTTTGCAGGCGACTACTGCAAGCTGTGCGAGTGTTCCGGGAACATCAACCCGGAGGAGCCGGACTCGTGCGATTCGGTCACCGGCGAGTGCCTGCGGTGCTTGAACAACACGTTCGGCGCCGCGTGCAACCTGTGCAAGCCGGGATACTACGGCGACGCCGTGCACCTCAAGGATTGTCAGAGTAAGTCCGTCCCGTTGTCGGATTCACCTGCACGTCCGATCCCGATCGTGTCGCTCCGCCCGTCTGGATATTCCAGAGGAGATTCGCGGATCCAGGACTGGAACGAAAAGATCCACATGTCTAAGGCGATCGGAACGAGATTCATTTTCTCCCCAGTTATGTTCCTGTTTCACTCTCGCTTGTCTCTCCGCCCGTCTCGATATTCCAGAGAAGGATATTCACGGATCTGGGACTGGCACGGCGAGTTGAAATGATTCACAGGTCTAGAACTACCAGAATGAATCCCGTTTCCTTCCGCAATTCACTTCCTGTTTGACTCGCACATCCTGCTGCCCGGCTTGTGTCTGTCCGCAAGCCTGGATCCATTTCAGAGAAGATCTACGGATCTAGGACTGTCACAGTGAGTCCTGTCTCCGCTTAGATCTCGCATCTGTTCACTTTTTACTCTTATCTCTATTGGGATGTTCTCAGTTTCAATTGTCTCTCATTCTCGCATTTGTTTCTCGTTTCTCACTTTCAACTGTCTTCAAAGCACGCATTTGTTTTTATTTTCTCACTTTCAACTGTCTCTCAATTCACGCATTTGTTTCTCATTTCTCATTTTCAATTGTCTTTCAATTCACGCATTTGTTTTTCTTTTCTCGCTTTCAACTGTTTTTCAATTCCCGCATTTGTTTCTCATTTCTCGCTTTCAATTATCTCTCAATTCACTCATTTGTTTTTCTTGTTTCACATTCAACTGTCTCTCAATTCAAGCATTCGTTTTTCGTTTCTTACTTTCAATTATCTCTCAATTTACTCATTTGTTTTTCTTTTCTCGCTTTCAACTGTCTTCAAAACACATTTTTTATTTCTCACTTTCAACTGTCTCTCATTTCACTCATTTGTTTCTCGTTTCTCACATTCAACTGTCTCTTAATTCCCACATTTGTTTCTAATTTCTCACTTTTTTTTTGTCTTCCAATTCACGCATTTGTTTTTCTTTCTCGGTGTTCGTACGCCATTTTAACGATCATTTGTTTCCATATCTCTTTCTTTTTCTAGATTATGTGAGTTTTTCAGCGGTTCAACAGGTCTGAGTATCTTCTTATTTTCTCTTCGATGAATAGAGGTTCCGGCTTTCTGGATCCGTGTCCGGATCTATCGATCCTACAGTCGTTCGTCTCTCTGTTCCAGGCTGCATCTGCTCGGACTTCGGCACGGACCACTGCGATTCGTACACGGGGATCTGCCACTGTCTGCCGAACGTCGCCGGCGAGAAGTGCGACCGGTGCGTCGACGAGCACTACGGCTTCACGTCCGGCCTCGGCTGTTCGCCGTGCAGCTGCGGCGTCGCGTCGCACGGCACGCGCTGCGACGACGACTCCGGCCAGTGCCGGTGCGCTCCGGGCGTCGTCGGCCGCGCGTGCGACCGCTGCCAGGCCGGATTCTGGAACTACACGGAGACCGGATGCGTCTGTACGTGTCGGCGGGTCGGCGTGCGCGTCCGCGCCTTCTCCGACCGTCCCTATCTCTGTTCCAGCGTGCGGCTGCCACTCCGAGTACTCGATCGGCGTCGGCTGCAACTCGAAGACCGGCCACTGCGAGTGTCTCCCGGGCGTGATCGGCGAGAAGTGCGACCACTGTCCGGACAGATGGGTGCTCGTCCCCGGCGAGGGGTGCTTCACGTGCGACAGCTGCGTGCACGCGCTCCTAGACGTGACGGACTCGCTGTCGATGGTCATCGATCCGGTCGTCGTCGACTTCGACGTGAGTCCGAACCGTCACATACCGAACAGATATCTAGATCGTGATCGACCCGCCCTGTACAGACCGTCGCGACCGGCTACTTCACGTCGCAGCGTCTCGCCTACATCAACGAGTCGATCTACCAGCTCGCGCCGGAAGTGAAGCTGCTCGATCCGTCGCGTATCGACCTGAAGCCGATCGTGCAGGAGCTCGAGAGTCTCGAGCAGGACGCGAGGAACCTGAAGCGGAAGACCGAGTACGCGATCGACACGTCGAACAGCTCGATACCGAGGTCGAACGACGTGAGGATCTTCTCGAGGGACGTGCTCGACAGCATCACGAGCGGTGCGGCCGAGTCGAGGGACATCGTGTCCGAGGTCGATGATCTCGTCACGAGGTTCGAGTCCGGCGTGTCGTGTGAGTGTTTCAAGTGTTAGCTAAGAATCCTTCATCATCTTCATTCCTCATCTTCTAGATATTCCACGCGTGGAAACATGCATGTTTTCCCGAAAATACTTCTCTAAAAGGTCCGAACAAGATCATTTTTCACGTTTCAAGCGAATCTTTCACTGGAATTCGATGTAAAAACTGGAATAACTTCTTTCTAACGAGGTCCAGTCTAAATTCCCCATCTTCTAGGTATTCCACGTGTGACAACATGATGTTTTCCCAAAAGCACTTCTCTAAAAGGTCCGAACAAGATCATTTTGCAAGTTTCAAGCCAATCTTCCACAAGAATTCGATGTAAAAACTGGAATAACTTCTGTCTAACGAGGTCCAGTCAAAATTCCTCATCTTCCAGATATTCCGAGTGTGGAAACATGATGTTTCCCCAAAAGCACTTCTCTAAAAGGTCCGAACAAGATCATTTTTCAAGTTTCAAGCGAATCTTTCACCGGAAATCGATGTTAAATCTGGAATAACTTCTGTCTAACGAGGTCCAGTCAAAATTCCCCATCTTCTAGGTATTCCACGTGTGGAAACATGATGTTTTCCCAAAAGCACTTCTCTAAAAGGTCCGAACAAGATCATTTTTCAAGTTTCAAGCGAATCTTTCACCGGAATTCGATGTTAAATCTGGAATATCTTCTTTCTAACGAGGTCCAGTCTAAATTCCTCATCTTCTAGATATTCCACGCGTCGAAACATTCATGTTCTCCCAAAAATACTTCTCTAAAATGTCCGAATATGATCATTTTTCAACTTTCAAGTGGGGGATGTAATCGTGGATTTATCGAAAAATGACACTTTGAGCCTTTATTTGGGCTTTCGATATTTTTTAAAAAGTGTACAACGATTCCAGGATAAAATATGTACTATCCTGGATTTCTTCCACTATTATTATATCTTATTTTAATTTTTTATCGTTTAAAATTAGCCAAACGGAGTTCTAATCGTGGATTTATCAAAAAATGACACTTTGAGGCTGTATTGGGGCTTTCGATATTTTTTAAAAATTGTACAACGATTCCACGATAAAATATATACTATCCAGGATATCTTCCATGATTATTGTGTCCTAATTTAATTTTTTATCGTTCGGATTTGACCGAAACAGGGTTGTAATCGTGGATTCATTGAAAGATGACACTCTAATGCTTTATTTGGACATCCTAAATCTTTTGAAAAATTGTACAACGATTCCAGGTTCAAATACGGACGATCCTGTAAAAGTAACAAGGAAGAAAAAAAAGTATGAATGAACGTACGACGCGAGTGTCAATTTATCTGGCGACGACAACACTGAGTGAGCCGGGGAAACCGTCGAATCGGTTCGGCGCGGTGCGATCGCGCTCGGTCCGGCCGAATCGCTTTTTCCCCGCTCTGGTCGTACAGTCGCCGCTCGATAAAATGTCACGGCGTCGTTTTCACGCTTAATATTTTTTTCGACGCGCCCCATTCGAAAAATAATATTCCACGGCCGTCTCAGCCTGTTCCTCTCTCTTTACAAACGTTCCGCCTGTTGAAATCTCCACATTCTTCATCACACGTCTAAGTAAGCTCCTCTGAATTCGATTTTATAGAAGTTTGACATCGAAATGATTCGAAATAACCGGAAGTCTAGCCTGTACAACCTGCTATTCTTCGTTTCCGTGCGTTCCACTTGCCAGAACCTCGACATTTCCGTGTACAGACCGACCTAGTGGTCCCTGCGAATCGCCGACTCACCTCCCGTTCTCTCTGCGTCCAGATTTCAAGACCGACCACGCGCTCCAGCAAGCGCAGCTGATCCTCGACGACATCAACGCGAAGAACCTGTCGAAGTGGGCGCTCGAGGCGGAGAACCAGACGCGGAAGGGCGACGCGCTCGTCGGCCGGATCGGCGACTTCGTCCGTCCGATCGTCGACCGCGAGCGCGAGATATCCGGCGTCCGCGCCGCGCTCGACGACTTCGGCACGAAGCTCGGCTCGATGCAGGCGTACGGGAGCGAGGTGCTCGACGACGCGGACGCCGTCGACGTGCTGAACGCGAACAACAGGGACTCGAAGGTCGTGTCGAAGGTGCACGCGGCCGAGCTGAAGACGAACGAGGCGAAACGGAGCCTGAACGAGTCCGGCGAGCTGCTGAAGAACGCGTCGGCGGCGCTGAACGACGCGCGGAAGGCGCTGCAGCGGCTCGAACGCGAGCAGCTCGAGCAGATACGGCTCACGAACGAGCTGAACGTGACGATCGGCGACAGGCACGACGAGATGAACGACGCGAGGCTGAAGCTGATCGACGCGCAGAGGCATGCGCAGAACCTGTCCGACAGTGTGAGTACCGCGGAGTCATGGTCCGGCAGTTAGCTTGCCTCGAAAGTCGCCTCATCTCTCTGTAAGGCCTGTCGGTTGAACGATCTTGAATTCGGGTCTCGATTCAGGCCTTAGAACCCTTTTTAAAAGACAGAACTCGACTGAACATCTCTTCATGTGTCTATAAAGCATGTTATTTGAAAGATCTTCGATCCTAGATCCCAATTCTGGCCTTTAAAGTCTTGTCGAGTAACAGGTTTTTCCTGGAAGTCTCCTTGTCTTTCTGTAAAGCCCGTTGGTTGAATTATCTTCAATCTAGGTCTCAATTCAGGCCTTAGAACGCTTGTAGAAAGACAGAACTCGATTGAACATCTCTTCAAGTGTCTATAAAGCATGTTATTTGAAAGATCTTCGATCCTAGATCCTAATACAGGCCTTTAAAGTCTTGTAAAGTGACAGGTTTTCCCTGGAAGGCTTCTTGTCTTTCTGTAAAGCCCGTTGGTTGAATTATCTTCAATCCAGGTCTCAATTCAGGCCTTCGAACGCTTGTAAAAAGACAGAACTCGACTGAACATCTCTTCAAGTGCCTATAAAGCATGTTATTTGAAAGATCTTCCATCCTAGATCTCAATCCAGGCCTTTAGAGCCGTGTCGAGTAACAGGTTTTCCCTGGAAGACTCCTCGTCTGTCTGTAAAGCCTGTTGGTTGAATTATCTTCAATCCAGGTCTCAATTCAGGCCTTCGAACGCTTGTAAAAAGACAGAACTCGACTGAACATCTCTTCAAGTGTCTATAAAGCATGCTATTTGAAAGATCTTCTATCCGAGATCTCAATCCAGGCCTTTAAAGTCTTGTAAAGTAACAGGTTTTGCCTGTAAATCTCCTCATCTGTCTATAAATCCTATTAGTTCAAAGATATTTCATCCTGAATCCCATTTCAGGCCTTCAAACGCTTATTAAACGATAGAGGACTTGTGTATAAACCTGGTCGTCCGTCTATAAGACCTGTCGGTAGCCAATTCTTCACTCCAGGATACCATTTCAGGCCTTTCCACTCTCTTAGAGTGAACAGTCTTGCATAAAAGTGTCCTAATCAGTCTAGAAAGGCTGTTGTTCGGACGATCTTCGATCCAGTATCGGAATTCAGGCCTTTAAACCGTTTCCGAGTACCAGGACTTGCCTGTCAATCTCGTCATCTGTCTACAAAGCCTGTTGCTTCGACGATCTTCGATCGAGAATCCCCGCGGATGCTCGCAGGACGGCGAGGAGTCGTGCGAAACTCTCCTCGTCCGTTCAATTCCGTTGGATTTCCAGGCGAACGAGCTCGACAACCTGCTGTCCGACTCGAGGTACACGTCCGAGCATGCGGTCGACGCCGCGAACGCGTACAAGAACATCGTGATCGCGATCGAGAAGGCTCACAACGCGTCCAGGGACTCGGACGCGGCCGCGCAGAACGCGACGAAAATGGTACGGAACCGCTCTGATCAGTGTGTGATCCGGCGGATCTCACGTTCTCGTTCCGCAGAGTATCGGGCTCGCCGACAGGACGAGCGCCTCCGAGACGGCGTCGGTGATGATGCTGAACGACGCGATCGAAGCGCTGAGCACCGTCCAGACGAAGCTCCAGCCGAAGCTCGACCAGTCGAGGACGGCCGTCGACGAGGTCACGCAGATGATCGGCGCGGGATCGAAGGGGAACGCCGATATCGTCAAGGCCGTCGAACGGATCCCGATGAACGACATCGAGGCGGTCGTCACGAAGGTACTCGGTCGGTCGCTCGCTCGATCTCGGTTCGATCCTGGATCGAGCGTGCCGTCGAAGGGGAAGGAGAGAAGAATACGAGACACGTGTCTGTTTCTGTCTAGGCGAAGGACGACTCACAGGAGGCCGGCGAGATCGCGAAAGAGACGTTGGGAACGATGGAAGAGATAACGAACAGCCTTCCGGACGACGTCAGGCGGGCCGATCAGCTGCCGAAGATGTACGAGGAGGCGAAGAACTTCATCGCGGCGGCGAACGATCAACGTAAGTGGATCTTCCGGACGGAATCGCTCCGAATCGACGGGGAATCCGTCCCGGAAACGTCCCGTGTTTCGCCACGAGCTCGGTTCGGGCTTCGAATCTTCGAACAAGATCCGTTCAGAGCACTGGGTTGATGGTTTTTCAATAGGAACGGTGTAGATCGTTTCAGATCTTCATTAATAAGTCTTGCAGAGGATTTCCGAGCGTGTTCTTCGTCTGTGAGACCAAATCTATCTTCAAATGAGATATTCCTTATAGATTTTTCAGTAGAATCGGCATAGATCATTTCAGAAACTCCTTGAAAAATCTTCCAGAAGATTTCCAAGCTTATTCTTCATTTTGAAAACCAGTTCTGTCTTCAAATCTTCAATTAACATGCTTAGTAAGATATTCATTATTGATTTTTCAATAGAATCGGCATAGATCCTTTCAGAAATTCCTTGAAAAATCTTCCAGAAGATTTCCAAGCATATTCTTCATCCATGAGACTGAATCTGTCTTCAAATCTTCAATTAACATGCTTAGTAAGATATTCCTTATAGATTTTTCAATAGAATCTGCATAGATCTTTTCAGAAATTCCTTGAAAAATCTTCCAGAAGATTTCCAAGCATATTCTTCATCCATGAGACTGAATCTGTCTTCAAATCTTCAATTAACATGCTTAGTAAGATATTCCTTATAGATTTTTCAATAGAATCTGCATAGATCCTTTCAGAAATTCCTTGAGACATCTTTCAGAAGATTTCCAAGCATATTCTTCATCCATGAGACTGAATCTGTCTTCAAATCTTCAATTAACACATTTACTAAGATATTCCGTATAGATTTTTCAATAGAATCTGCATAGATCCTTTCAGAAATTCCCTTGAGACATCTTCCAGAAGATTTCTAAGCATTTTTTTCATCCATGAGACTGAATCTGTCTTCAAATCTTCAATCAACACATTTACTAAGATATTCCTTATAGATTTTTCAATAGAATCTGCATAGATCCTTTCAGAAATTCCCTTGAGACATCTTTCAGAAGATTTCTAAGCATTTTTTTCATCCATGAGACCAGATCTGTCTTCAAATCTTCAATTAACATGCTTAGTAAGATATTCCGTATAGATTTTTCAATAGAATCGGCATAGATCCTTTCAGAAACTCCTTGATAAATCTTCCAGAAGATTTCCAAGCTTATTCATCATTTTAGAAACCAGTTCTGTCTTCAAATATTCAAATAGAATGCATACGAAGATCTCTCTTGATGATTTTTCAATAGAATCGGCATAGATCCTTTCAGGTCTTCGTTAATAAATCTTCCAGATGATTACCAAGCTTATTCTTGTCCTACGAGACAAGTTCTTTCTCAGTTGTCCTTCCACGATTCGTACGAACTCGAAACATGTAGATATTTCTGTAGAATGGGCGTAGATCATTCGAAAAATCCTCTTATCAATCGATTTCCAGACATGGTTCTCGTCTACGCACTCATCTCTGTCTAGACACATCCGTATGCGATACTCGGAGGGATCTATCTTGAATGATTTCTCATTGAATCGTCCTAGATCTTCTTAGAAACGCGCATGGACCTTCCACTGTCAGTCGAATCGGTTCTCATATCTTCGAATAAGATGAGTCCGGAGTTCATTCACGCCGAACTCGTTCGAAAATCGTCCTAGATCCCCGTAGACGTCCGTTCTAGAATGATCTATCGATCCGACGCGCCGCACAATCGATCGATCGTCTTTTTTCCCGCAGTACTGAAGGTCCAGGCGGTGATCCCGAACATTTCCGATCTGATCGACGCCGTGAAACCGAAGACCGACGATCTGCAGCAGGACGTGTCCGACATCGAGGAGAAGATCAACAGGCTGAACCAGATGATCAACGAAGCGAGAGACGTTGCGAACAGGTACCTATCGATTTATGACACACAGACCGCTCGACAGGTCTCCCATAAACGTCTCTAAACCGTTCGAGTGGTCGTCTGGAAGGTCGAGTGTCGATCACAGGTCGTGCTGCGATCATTGATCGACTGGATCTATCGGTTATGATCGATTCCCTCTGCGAGAGACATTCTCGAGACTCTTAAAACGCTCGTACTGTGTGTATGGAAGACTCGTTGGTATTCATGAAGGATCGACGACAGTCCTTGATCGATAGATCTATGAATCTTGATCGTGGGCGCTTTGAAAGTCTCTTTTGAGATTCGTAAAGCGCTCGTACTGTGAGTATGAAGCTGTGACGATCACGGATCGATCCGTTGAATAAATCATTGGTTTTCTTAGAAGATCGACGGCTGTTGTTCATAGATCTTTGACTGAAAGTCGAAAATTCGAAACGGTGACGCTCCGAGCGACTTCTCGCCGACCGGAGTGGATCTGTCGCGTCGTCGAGATCCATTTTTGTATCTTCCAGAGCACGTACGATCCCTAGATCATTCCATAATTCGTCCGAATCCCTTTGTACACCGGTACCGTCGTCATTCCTCGATCCGCACACGTTGTGCAAACGCCGTGCACGTCGCATGCGCCGCAACTTGTCCGAACCGTCATCTTTTTGCCCCTAAATCGTTCGTCCTCGATTCCAGGATCCAGCTCGGCGTCCACTTCTACAGGAACACGACGCTCCAGCCGAAGAATCCGCCGAACCTGTCGTCGCTGGGCACGTCGACGAAGGTGTCCGCGTATTTCAAGACGACGAGTCCTAACGGGTTCCTGATGTACTTAGGAAACGAGAACGGAACGAAACTGAGACGGACGCAGACGGTAAGTGGTCCTGCGTCGACCCGAAACGTTCAGATCTGATAAGAGAGTGATAGAATTTGAATTCGGAAATAGTCAGAGGGGATTCCGTGATCGATTGTATCGAAGATATTCGGGATAGGCGATATTTTATCCTGGAATCCCTGTACAATTTTTTAAAAAATATTTTATTTGAAAACAAAGCTTCAAAGTGTCAATTTTCGATAAATCCGTGATAACAACCCCTTTTCGACCGATTTTCAGCCATAAAAAATTAAAATACGATCTTATAATCATGGAAGATATCCAGGATAGTACATATCTTATCCTGGAATCCCTGTACAATTTTTTAAAAAATATTTTATTTGAAAACAAAGCTTCAAAGTGTCAATTTTCGATAAATCCGTGATAACAACCCCTTTTCGTCCATTTTCTAACGATATAAAATTAAAATACGATCTTATAATCGTAAAATGTATCCAGGATAGTCCATATTTTATCCTGGAATCGTCTTATAATTTTTTAAAAAATATCTTATTTGAAAACAAAGCTTCAAAGTGTCAATTTTCGATAAATCCACGATTTAAACCCCTTTTCGACCAATTTTCAACCATTAAAAATTAAAATACGATCTTGTAATCATGGAAGATATCCAGAATAGTACATATTTTATCCTGGAATCAATGTACAATTTTTTAAAAACTATTTTATTTTAAAATAAAGCTTCAAAGTGTCAATTTTCGATAAATCCGTGATAACAACCCCTTTTCGGCCAATTTTCAACCATAAAAAATTAAAATACGATCTTATAATCATGGAAGATATCCAGGATAGTACATATTTTATCCTGGAATCCCTGTAGAATTTTTAAAAAAATATCTAATTTCAAAACAAAGCTTCAAAGTGTCAATTTTCGATAAATCCGTGATAACAACCCCTTTTCGACCAATTTTCAGCCATAAAAAATTAAAATACGATCTTGTAATCCTGAAAGATGTCCAGGATAATCTGTATTTTATCCCAGAATCGTTTTTCAGTTCAAAAAAAATATATCAAAAGTCAATAAGCGGATTAACCAATTCTAAACTGAGATTATATCGGAAAAGCTTTCTTATTACACATTAAAAACGTTGTATCGTTTAAACAAGATTTTTCCCATTCCCTCTTTGATTGTTCTGTGTAAGAATTTAATGGTTTTTCACTCTTGAAAAAAATATTAAGCGTGAAAACGACGCCGTGACATTTTATCGAGCGACGACTGTACGACCAGAGCGGGGAAAAAGCGATTCGGCCGGACCGAGCGCGATCGCACCGCGCCGAACCGATCCGACGGTTTCCCCGGCTCACTCAGTGTTGTCGTCGGCAGATAAATTGACACTCGCGTCGTACGGTCATTCATACTTTTTTTTCTTCCTTGTTACTTTTACAGGATCGTCCGTATTTGAACCTGGAATCGTTGTACAATTTTTAAAAAGATTTAGGATGTCCAAATAAAGCATTAAGAGTGTCATCTTTCAATAAATCCACGATTACAACCCTGTTTCGGTCAAATCCGAACGATAAAAAATTAAATTAGGACACAATAATCATGGAAGATATCCTGGATAGTATATATTTTATCGTGGAATCGTTGTACAATTTTTAAAAAATATCTAAAACCCAAATAAAGGCTCGAAGTGTCATTTTTCGATAAATCCACTATTACAAACCCGTTTCGGTCAAATCCCAACGATAAAAAATTAAAATAAGATATAATAATCGTGGAAGATGTTCAGGATAGTAGTTATTTTATCCTGGAATCGTTGTATAATTTTTAAAAAATATCTAAAACCCAAATAAAGGCTCAGAGTGTCATTTTTTTCGATAAATCCACGATTACAACTCCGTTTCGGTCAAATCCCGACGATAAAAAATTAAAATAAGGTATAATAATCGTGGAAGATATCCAGGATAGTAGTTATTGTATCCAGGAATCGTTAGAGACTTTTAAAAAAAATATCTAATGTCATTTTGTCATACATTTTCTTATAAATTACACCTCCGACCTGTTTCAAACAATGGACCGGATTATATCTTCAAAAAATCAGATTCAAACACATCCGAATCTCTCAAACAGTCATTGCTTTACTCACAAGTCTATATCGGAATGATTTATGATCAATTATCGACCATTTCTGACCAAATAACTCCTATTCTGAGCGCCTGATATCTTTCAGGACGACTTCATGGCTCTGGAAATCGAAAACGGATACCCAATCCTGACAATAGACCTCGGCAACGGCCCGAAGAAGGTCACATCGGACAAGTACGTCGCCGACGACGTGTGGTACCAAGTGCTGGTCGACAGGTGAGGAGCGCGAACGGACCGAAGACAGGAATCTGTGACCGGGCGCTCGTTGTTTCCAGGACCGGCAAGAACGTGAAGCTGACGATCCGCGAGGAGGACGAGAACAGGAGGGAGGTGCTGCACACGAAGGAGAGCACGCTCGACGGTCCGAACACGATATTCAATCTCGATCAGGAGCAGTCGAAGATGTACATCGGCGGCTATCCGCAGGACGCGAACGTGCAGCTCCGTAATCGCGAGTCGTCGTTCGAGGGCGAGATCGAGGACGTCGTCGTCGGTAACAACAACGTGTCGCTGTGGAACTTCGTCGACGGGGACCATAACGACGACGGCGCGCGCGAGAGGTGAGGTCGGAGACCCGTTTCGTAGATTGTGTGTCTCCGAAACAGTCCCAGCCGGCTTTGAAAATCACTCTAACCCTATAGAAACGTTTATTTCCATTACTGATCAATCATGTTTGCAACTGTGTCTCTAATTCGATCCCAGTCGGCCGTGAAAAGACATTTGTTCACACTAATTACCAGCCAGACATGCATTTTCCGTCCGTGGATCGATCTCAGTTGGCCGTGAGAAACAATCGATTGACCAGCATGGCACGGCCGTCCACGATCATGAAAAAATTTAGCAGAGTTGTTATTTTTTTTTCGTCCGATCGCTAGATGTTTAAAGATCTATCGTTTTCGCACAGGGACCGTCTCGTCGATCTATCGCCAGTGACCGGATACAGGTTCAACGGAAGGGGATACGCGATCCTCGACGGCCAGTCGTACGTGAGCGCGACACGGAACATCATGTCGATGAAATTCAAGACGAGAGATCCGAACGGCCTGCTGTTCCTGATGATCGGCGACGGGACGTTCTTCTCGATCGAGCTGCGCGACGGGAACGTGCTCTATCAGGTCAGTCGGAGCGGATCTAGGAAGCGCGGGGGATCGGGAACCGCGACGATCGATAAATCGGATGAAGTTCTGTACACGGCGACGAATGATCGATCGATACGAAAATGTATACGGATTCTGAGAGCTCTGGAAGAGTTTTTCACGGGTTTTCGGTGCGATTTAGGTACCTTAGAACTCGGATAACCCTTCAAGATGGCTGTGAACTCGTCGAAGCAGGCTGTAAATCCCGAACGTATTAAAAATCGAGACGGATTCGATTTTTACAATACTTTCTCTATTATTCCACGGTCTCTGGAAGAGCTTACAAGATCTTCGTACTGCTTAGAACTCGTGTAACTCGATAAGAAGTCGATCTTCGAATAATATTAATCTTTCGATGATTTCTTAATGTTTTCATACACCCTGGAAGATCTCTTTAAGATTCCATTATCATTTAGAACTCCTAAAACCGTTCGAGATGTCTTGAATCTCACAAAATGTGGCAGTAAATCCTGATACTTTTATAAATCAACAAGATATTGATCTTTCAATGATTTCTTTATATTTTTCCGGTCTCTGGAAGATCTTTTCAGGATCTTAATACTGTTTCGAGTCACTGGGACTCTTACAACCGTTCAACACGTCAGTAACTTCCTGAAATCTAACACTAAATCCTGATAACTTGAATGATCGACAAGATATCAATCATTCAATGATTTCTAAACGTTTCCACAAATCCTGGAAGATCTCTTTCAAATCTTATTATCATTTAGAACTTCTATAACCTTTGAATCTCATAAAACCTGATATTAAATTCTCAGTCTTTCAAAAATCTACAAGATATCGATCTTTCAACGATTTCTTTACATTTTTCCGATCTCTGGAAGATCTTTTCACGATCTTAATCCTGTTTAGGAACACTAGATTTCGTACAACTGTTAGAGATGCCAGTAACCTCCTAGAATCCGACAATAAATCCTGATAATTTGAAAAATCGACAAGATATCGATCTTTCAACGATTTATTCATATTTTTCCGATCTCTGGAAGATCTTTTCACGATCTTAAAACTGTTTAGAGATACTAGAACCGCTACAACCCTTCAACGCGTCAGTAACTTCCTGAAATCTAACCGTAAATCCTGATAACTTGAAAGATCGACAAGATATCAATCATTCAATGATTTCTAAACGTTTCCACAAATCCTGGAAGATCTCTTTCAAATCTTATTATCATTTAGAACTTCTATAACCTTTGAATCTCATAAAACCTGATATTAAATTCTCAATCTTTCAAAAATCGACAAGATATCGATCTTTCAATGATTTCTTTACATTTTTCCGATCTCTGGAAGATCTTTTCACGATCTTAATCCTGTTTAGGGACACTAGATTTCGTACAACTGTTCGAGATGCCGGTAACCTCCTAGAATCCGACAATAAATCCTGATAATTTGAAAAATCGACAAGATATCGATCTTTCAACGATTTCTTCATATTTTTCCGATCTCTGGAAGATCTTTTCACGATCTTAAAACTGTTTAGAGATACTAGAACCGCTACAATCCTTCAGCACGTCAGTAACTTCCTGAAATCTGACAGTAAATCCTGATAACTTGAGAGATCGGCAAGATATCAATCTTCCATGATCTCTAGCAGGTCTTTCGAGCATCCCAGTGTCGTTTAGAAGGGATGAAACTCTTATAACACTTGAGATGTCCGCGAATCCGTAAATCGTGTCGGTTCGGTCGACTGCGAATCGATCGTCGACTCTTGATCTCTCTGTTTCGATTTTTAACCGTTTGTCCGATCTCGATCCGCAGTACAAGACCGAGAAGGACGGCGCTGTGACGGTGATCCGTACCGAAGACAGACACCTGAACGACGACGCGTGGCACACGATCGAGGCCATACGCGGCGGCGCCGAAGGTCAGATGCGGATCGACGGCGATCCGACACCGATCCGTCCGCTGTACCTCGGATCCGAGCAGGCGGTGCTGCTGGTCAGCCCGTTCATGTACTTCGGCGGCTACGACGGCGACCACGGCCTCCTTGAGGTCACGAGCAGAGGGTTCGACGGGTGCATCGACGACGTGTTCATCTCGAGCACGCCGATCGACCTCAGCCTGAACATCCGAGCGTTCGGCGTGCTGCCCGGATGTCCGATCAAGGTCAGTCGACGATCCGACGTCTCGATCCGACCGTACGTACGAACGTTCCTGTTTCGCAGTTCGCCGGGATCGTCTCCTTCGAGCACCACGACGGGTTCCTCAAGTACGACAACGCGTCGACCGGCAGAACGTTCCAGATGAGCTTGAAGTTCAGGACGGGAACGCCGGCCGGATACGCGGAGGACGGTCTCCTGTTCTACACGACGAACGAGCGCCAGAACGAGACGCTCAGTCTGGCGCTGATCGACGGCGATCTCGTGCTCCAGAACCAGGACAGGAGCGTGCGCACGCAGGGGATCAAGCTGAACGACGGCGATTGGCACGTGGTGACCGCGACGCACGACCACAGCTCGCTCGCGCTGCTCATCGACGACTACTACGAGTTCAGGTGAGGTGCCGCGATCGGTCGGGATCTGTCGAGATTGTGATCGATCGACGCGTCCCCGTGCGCAGCACGAAGCAGCACAACGTCGAGAGGAAGCTGTCGTACAAGCACATCTACTTCGGCGGCCTGCCGTACAGCCTGGACGTGCCCGAGAGCGCCGTATCGACGAGGAACACGTTCGTCGGATGCATCGAGGACGTGACGCTCAACGAGCAGGTCGTGAATTTCGCGAACGCGGTCGAGAAGAGCGGCGAGAGCCTTGGATCGTGTACACCGGCGGCAGCGAGCAAGTATCCGCCGATCGGTAAGTAGTACTCGAAAACGCTGAAAGTAGGATCAATGGAAGACGGTCCCGACGTCTCGGCGCCGTTCGAATATCATGAAACTCGTATAACCTTCTAAGATGTCTGCCAGATCCCAAACACTTACGAAAAATCCCTCGAAGGTTGCCACAAACGACCAGGTGTGGTTCTTTCAATGATTTCCTTGAGTTTCGACGATCTGTGGAAGGTCTTTCCGAAATCTCGGTACCGTTTAGAACGCCTATAACTCTTCGAAACGTCTGGAATCTCATAAAACCTGTCAGTAAATACTGAATCTTTCAAAAATCGATTTTCCACTGACTCCTTTACGATCACACGATCTCTGGAAGACATTTCCATGATCTGTATTCCATTTAAAAGCGTTGGAACTTCTAATATCTCACAAAATATCTCAAGACTTGTACCAAAGCACAGAAAATCCTGACATTCTCCAAATTCCACAAAATCTGGATGGTACAGCGATTTCCTTGCGATTACACTTTCTCTGGAAGATATTTCCATGATCTGAATTCCATTTAAAAGCGTTGGAACTTCTAATATCTCACAGAATATCACAAAACTTGTACTGAAGCACAGAAAATGCTGACATTCTCAAAATTCCACAAAATCTGGATCGTACAGTGATTTTTTTGTGATTATACTTTTTCTGGAAGACATTTCCATGATCGGAATTCTATTTAAAGGCGTTGAAACTTCTAATACCTTGCAGAACATCACAAAACTTGTACTGAAGCACAGAAAATGCCAACATTCTAAAAATTCCACAAAATCTGGATCGTACAGCGATTTCATTGCGATTACACTATCTCTGGAAGATATTTCTAGGATATGAAATCCATTTAGCAGCGTTTTCTTTCCATCTAACGATCTCTGCTATACCTTTCCACGGACATGTGTCCCATTCATGATCTCTGGAACTTCTACAACTCTGTAGAATGTCTGGAAACTCTCAAAAGATCACACGTCATGCTGAATAATTTCAAAAACGTCCAACATGTCGATCTTTCAGCGATTTCCTTACGATTTTCGTGACTCTGGAAGACTTTTCCAGCATGTCAGTGCCGTTTCGAAACCGTGGAACTTCCATAACGCTCGAGAATGTCTGAAAACTCTTGAGTAAATTCCGAAGATCCGCATGTTGTAATTATTTAATTGTTTCAGGGACTTTTTTGCACTTCTAAATATCTCTGGAAGACCTTTTCAGATTCTTAATTCATTTCTGGCTCCTTAGTAGATCTTGTACTTCGAGTTTTGAAAAAAATCACATGTTTGCTTCGATCTTCCACCGATTGTCCCGTGATTCCACGATTTTTGAAAGACATCTCCTGGATTCAGAACCCATAACACTCCTCTGACCGTTCCGATCATCTTCGGAAGAAGGAAAACACCACGGGACGGACTGGAAACTGTAGATCCGCCGATATCGTCCCTGATTGTTTGATACTTGCATCGAAGATCGGTCTGGAATTGTTCCAGCGATTCGAATCGAATGTCTTGACAGGAAGGTATCTCTTCCAGAGCCGCACGTGCCGGAATACTATCCGGTCGAAGTCGAACCGAACACGCTTCGGCCGGACGACGTCGACGACGACGACGACGACCTGGACGACGACCGTCCTCCAGGTCGCGGCGACGGCGGCGACTCCGACTACGTTCCGGCGCGGCATCGCGTGGAATCGACGACGCCGCCGCCGCCGACTACGACGACGACGAGCGAGAGGTCCGAACCGGCCGTGAAGGTCCCGCCGAAGACAGAGGAGCCGAGACGGGAGTGCGCTCTGTCGCCGTACCCGCAGAACAATGTCGGATACGACGCCGGATTCAGGTGATTCGCGTTCCGGATCTCTGAAAATCCGGTCTGGATCTCCGGAATTCGGTCCGGATCTCTGGAATTCGGTCCGGTTCACTCGAATGCATTCTATTCGACGTACCGGTCGTTTTTTGGAGATCCAGAACCGGATCGAGAGCTCGAAATCGGATCGAAAGACCGCTCCACGTTCGAGTATCTCGTCCTGACGTTCGTTCCGGTAGGCTCGGCGTCGCCGCGAGCTCCCGCGTCGAGTACGACCAACTGCCCGGCCGTCACAAGAACAAGTTCGACTTCTCGATGGAGTTCCGGACCGACGAGCCGGACGGCATCCTGTTCTACAGCGCCGACTCGCAGCACATCCAGTTCGTCGCGCTGTACCTGTACGAGGGGCGGGTGAGTTGACCGGGATGCACGAACGAGCCGACACGGAGCCGGACGTGCATCCCGGAAATCCGTCCTCCAGGTCCAGTTCCGCATCAACGTCGGCCTCGGTCCCGTCAGTCTCGGGAGCGCGCGGACGTTCGACGACGGCGAGTGGCACTCGGTGACGTTCTCGAGACACCTCGACGACGGGAAGCTCGTCGTCGACGGGAAACAGGAAGGCGCCGGCCAGATCGCCAACGCTGGGAAGACGAACAACGTGCGCGAGCCGTACTACGTGGGCGGCACGCCGTCGCAGATCTCGAACGAGGTCAGCGTTAACCTGGTGAGTGTCTCGTGCGCGGATCGACCGGGAGTGCGTGTCGATGCGCTGGCGCTTTTCCTGGACCGAGGCGTGGTGGAACGGGAATGAAACCGAGGACCGTCACGGAGGCGTAGATTTTGTTTTTTTCCTGTCCTAATTGAGAAATTAATCCAGTTGAGTCACATATCGTTCGAAAGAGGATGAAATTCTCTCTAGACTGTAAATTTTTCAACAAGTTTTCCCGGCCGGTTTACCCACAGGACCGGCTCGAATGTAGTCATGTCTTTGCGATGGCTGTATTCGCACTGGTCGACGGTTTTAATTTTTTCCTGTCCTAATTGAGAAATTAATCCAGTTGAGTCACATATCGTTCGAAAGAGGATGAAATTCTCTCTAGACTGTAAATTTTTCAACAAGTTTTGCCGGCCGGTTTTCCCACAGGACCGGCTCGAATGTAGTCATGTCTTTGCGATGGCTGTATTCGCACTGGTCGACGGTTTTAATTTTTTCCTGTCCTAATTGAGAAATTAATCCAGTCGAGTCACATATCGTTCGAAAGAGAATAAAATTCTCTCTAGACTGTAAATTTTTCAACAAGTTTTGCCGGCCGGTTTTCCCACAGGACCGGCTCGAATGTAGTCATGTCTTTGCGATGGCTGTATTCGCACTGGTCGACGGTTTTAATTTTTTCCTGTCCTAATTGAGAAATTAATCCAGTCGAGTCACATATCGTTCGAAAGAGAATAAAATTCTCTCTAGACTGTAAATTTTTCAACAAGTTTTGCCGGCCGGTTTTCCCACAGGACCGGCTCGAATGTAGTCATGTCTTTGCGATGGCTGTATTCGCACTGGTCGACGGTTTTAATTTTTTCCTGTCCTAATTGAGAAATTAATCCAGTCGAGTCACATATCGTTCGAAAGAGAATAAAATTCTCTCTAGACTGTAAATTTTTCAACAAGTTTTGCCGGCCGGTTTTCCCACAGGACCGGCTCGAATGTAGTCATGTCTTTGCGATGGCTGTATTCGCACTGGTCGACGGTTTTAATTTTTTCCTGTCCTAATTGAGAAATTAATCCAGTTGAGTCACATATCGTTCGAAAGAGGATGAAATTCTCTCTAGACTGTAAATTTTTCAACAAGTTTTGCCGGCCGGTTTTCCCACAGGACCGGCTCGAATGTAGTCATGTCTTTGCGATGGCTGTATTCGCACTGGTCGACGGTTTTAATTTTTTCCTGTCCTAATTGAGAAATTAATCCAGTTGAGTCACATATCGTTCGAAAGAGGATGAAATTCACTCTAGACTGTAAATTTTTCAACAAGTTTTGCCGGCCGGTTTTCCCACAGGACCGGCTCGAATGTAGTCATGTCTTTGCGATGGCTGTATTCGCACTGGTCGACGGTTTTAATTTTTTCCTGTCCTAATTGAGAAATTAATCCAGTCGAGTCACATATCGTTCGAAAGAGGATGAAATTCACTCTAGACTGTAAATTTTTCAACAAGTTTTGCCGGCCGGTTTTCCCACAGGACCGGCTCGAATGTAGTCATGTCTTTGCGATGGCTGTATTCGCACTGGTCGACGGTTTTAATTTTTTCCTGTCCTAATTGAGAAATTAATCCAGTCGAGTCACATATCGTTCGAAAGAGAATAAAATTCTCTCTAGACTGTAAATTTTTCAACAAGTTTTGCCGGCCGGTTTTCCCACAGGACCGGCTCGAATGTAGTCATGTCTTTGCGATGGCTGTATTCGCACTGGTCGACGGTTTTAATTTTTTCCTGTCCTAATTGAGAAATTAATCCAGTTGAGTCACATATCGTTCGAAAGAGGATGAAATTCACTCTAGACTGTAAATTTTTCAACAAGTTTTCCCGGCCGGTTTTCCCACAGGACCGGCTCGAATGTAGTCATGTCTTTGCGATGGCTGTATTCGCACTGGTCGACGGTTTTAATTTTTTCCTGTCCTAATTGAGAAATTAATCCAGTCGAGTCACATATCGTTCGAAAGAGAATAAAATTCTCTCTAGACTGTAAATTTTTCAACAAGTTTTCCCGGCCGGTTTTCCCACAGGACCGGCTCGAATGTAGTCATGTCTTTGCGATGGCTGTATTCGCACTGGTCGACGGTTTTAATTTTTTCCTGTCCTAATTGAGAAATTAATCCAGTCGAGTCACATATCGTTCGAAAGAGAATAAAATTCTCTCTAGACTGTAAATTTTTCATCAAGTTTTCCCGGCCGGTTTTCCCACAGGACCGGCTCGAATGTAGTCATGTCTTTGCGATGGCTGTATTCGCACTGGTCGACGGTTTTAATTTTTTCCTGTCCTAATTGAGAAATTAATCCAGTCGAGTCACATATCGTTCGAAAGAGAATAAAATTCTCTCTAGACTGTAAATTTTTCAACAAGTTTTGCCGGCCGGTTTTCCCACAGGACCGGCTCGAATGTAGTCATGTCTTTGCGATGGCTGTATTCGCACTGGTCGACGGTTTTAATTTTTTCCTGTCCTAATTGAGAAATTAATCCAGTCGAGTCACATATCGTTCGAAAGAGGATGAAATTCTCTCTAGACTGTAAATTTTTCAACAAGTTTTCCCGGCCGGTTTTCCCACAGGACCGGCTCGAATGTAGTCATGTCTTTGCGATGGCTGTATTCGCACTGGTCGACGGTTTTAATTTTTTCCTGTCCTAATTGAGAAATTAATCCAGTCGAGTCACATATCGTTCGAAAGAGAATAAAATTCTCTCTAGACTGTAAATTTTTCAACAAGTTTTGCCGGCCGGTTTTCCCACAGGACCGGCTCGAATGTAGTCATGTCTTTGCGATGGCTGTATTCGCACTGGTCGACGGTTTTAATTTTTTCCTGTCCTAATTGAGAAATTAATCCAGTCGAGTCACATATCGTTCGAAAGAGAATAAAATTCTCTCTAGACTGTAAATTTTTCATCAAGTTTTCCCGGCCGGTTTTCCCACAGGACCGGCTCGAATGTAGTCATGTCTTTGCGATGGCTGTATTCGCACTGGTCGACGGTTTTAATTTTTTCCTGTCCTAATTGAGAAATTAATCCAGTCGAGTCACATATCGTTCGAAAGAGGATGAAATTCTCTCTAGACTGTAAATTTTTCAACAAGTTTTCCCGGCCGGTTTTCCCACAGGACCGGCTCGAATGTAGTCATGTCTTTGCGATGGCTGTATTCGCACTGGTCGACGGTTTTAATTTTTTCCTGTCCTAATTGAGAAATTAATCCAGTCGAGTCACATATCGTTCGAAAGAGAATAAAATTCTCTCTAGACTGTAAATTTTTCAACAAGTTTTGCCGGCCGGTTTTCCCACAGGACCGGCTCGAATGTAGTCATGTCTTTGCGATGGCTGTATTCGCACTGGTCGACGGTTTTAATTTTTTCCTGTCCTAATTGAGAAATTAATCCATTCGAGTCACATATCGTTCGAAAGAGAATAAAATTCTCTCTAGACTGTAAATTTTTCATCAAGTTTTCCCGGCCGGTTTTCCCACAGGACCGGCTCGAATGTAGTCATGTCTTTGCGATGGCTGTATTCGCACTGGTCGACGGTTTTAATTTTTTCCTGTCCTAATTGAGAAATTAATCCAGTCGAGTCACATATCGTTCGAAAGAGGATGAAATTCTCTCTAGACTGTAAATTTTTCAACAAGTTTTCCCGGCCGGTTTTCCCACAGGACCGGCTCGAATGTAGTCATGTCTTTGCGATGGCTGTATTCGCACTGGTCGACGGTTTTAATTTTTTCCTGTCCTAATTGAGAAATTAATCCAGTCGAGTCACATATCGTTCGAAAGAGAATAAAATTCTCTCTAGACTGTAAATTTTTCAACAAGTTTTGCCGGCCGGTTTTCCCACAGGACCGGCTCGAATGTAGTCATGTCTTTGCGATGGCTGTATTCGCACTGGTCGACGGTTTTAATTTTTTCCTGTCCTAATTGAGAAATTAATCCAGTTGAGTCACATATCGTTCGAAAGAGGATGAAATTCTCTCTAGACTGTAAATTTTTCAACAAGTTTTGCCGGCCGGTTTTCCCACAGGACCGGCTCGAATGTAGTCATGTCTTTGCGATGGCTGTATTCGCACTGGTCGACGGTTTTAATTTTTTCCTGTCCTAATTGAGAAATTAATCCAGTTGAGTCACATATCGTTCGAAAGAGGATGAAATTCACTCTAGACTGTAAATTTTTCAACAAGTTTTCCCGGCCGGTTTTCCCACAGGACCGGCTCGAATGTAGTCATGTCTTTGCGATGGCTGTATTCGCACTGGTCGACGGTTTTAATTTTTTCCTGTCCTAATTGAGAAATTAATCCAGTTGAGTCACATATCGTTCGAAAGAGGATGAAATTCACTCTAGACTGTAAATTTTTCAACAAGTTTTGCCGGCCGGTTTTCCCACAGGACCGGCTCGAATGTAGTCATGTCTTTGCGATGGCTGTATTCGCACTGGTCGACGGTTTTAATTTTTTCCTGTCCTAATTGAGAAATTAATCCAGTTGAGTCACATATCGTTCGAAAGAGGATGAAATTCACTCTAGACTGTAAATTTTTCAACAAGTTTTGCCGGCCGGTTTTCCCACAGGACCGGCTCGAATGTAGTCATGTCTTTGCGATGGCTGTATTCGCACTGGTCGACGGTTTTAATTTTTTCCTGTCCTAATTGAGAAATTAATCCAGTCGAGTCACATATCGTTCGAAAGAGGATGAAATTCACTCTAGACTGTAAATTTTTCAACAAGTTTTGCCGGCCGGTTTTCCCACAGGACCGGCTCGAATGTAGTCATGTCTTTGCGATGGCTGTATTCGCACTGGTCGACGGTTTTAATTTTTTCCTGTCCTAATTGAGAAATTAATCCAGTTGAGTCACATATCGTTCGAAAGAGGATGAAATTCACTCTAGACTGTAAATTTTTCAACAAGTTTTGCCGGCCGGTTTTCCCACAGGACCGGCTCGAATGTAGTCATGTCTTTGCGATGGCTGTATTCGCACTGGTCGACGGTTTTAATTTTTTCCTGTCCTAATTGAGAAATTAATCCAGTTGAGTCACATATCGTTCGAAAGAGGATGAAATTCTCTCTAGACTGTAAATTTTTCAACAAGTTTTGCCGGCCGGTTTTCCCACAGGACCGGCTCGAATGTAGTCATGTCTTTGCGATGGCTGTATTCGCACTGGTCGACGGTTTTAATTTTTTCCTGTCCTAATTGAGAAATTAATCCAGTTGAGTCACATATCGTTCGAAAGAGGATGAAATTCACTCTAGACTGTAAATTTTTCAACAAGTTTTGCCGGCCGGTTTTCCCACAGGACCGGCTCGAATGTAGTCATGTCTTTGCGATGGCTGTATTCGCACTGGTCGACGGTTTTAATTTTTTCCTGTCCTAATTGAGAAATTAATCCAGTCGAGTCACATATCGTTCGAAAGAGGATGAAATTCACTCTAGACTGTAAATTTTTCAACAAGTTTTCCCGGCCGGTTTTCCCACAGGACCGGCTCGAATGTAGTCATGTCTTTGCGATGGCTGTATTCGCACTGGTCGACGGTTTTAATTTTTTCCTGTCCTAATTGAGAAATTAATCCAGTCGAGTCACATATCGTTCGAAAGAGGATGAAATTCACTCTAGACTGTAAATTTTTCAACAAGTTTTCCCGGCCGGTTTTCCCACAGGACCGGCTCGAATGTAGTCATGTCTTTGCGATGGCTGTATTCGCACTGGTCGACGGTTTTAATTTTTTCCTGTCCTAATTGAGAAATTAATCCAGTCGAGTCACATATCGTTCGAAAGAGAATAAAATTCTCTCTAGACTGTAAATTTTTCAACAAGTTTTGCCGGCCGGTTTTCCCACAGGACCGGCTCGAATGTAGTCATGTCTTTGCGATGGCTGTATTCGCACTGGTCGACGGTTTTAATTTTTTCCTGTCCTAATTGAGAAATTAATCCAGTTGAGTCACATATCGTTCGAAAGAGGATGAAATTCTCTCTAGACTGTAAATTTTTCAACAAGTTTTGCCGGCCGGTTTTCCCACAGGACCGGCTCGAATGTAGTCATGTCTTTGCGATGGCTGTATTCGCACTGGTCGACGGTTTTAATTTTTTCCTGTCCTAATTGAGAAATTAATCCAGTTGAGTCACATATCGTTCGAAAGAGGATGAAATTCTCTCTAGACTGTAAATTTTTCAACAAGTTTTCCCGGCCGGTTTTCCCACAGGACCGGCTCGAATGTAGTCATGTCTTTGCGATGGCTGTATTCGCACTGGTCGACGGTTTTAATTTTTTCCTGTCCTAATTGAGAAATTAATCCAGTCGAGTCACATATCGTTCGAAAGAGGATGAAATTCTCTCTAGACTGTAAATTTTTCAACAAGTTTTGCCGGCCGGTTTTCCCACAGGACCGGCTCGAATGTAGTCATGTCTTTGCGATGGCTGTATTCGCACTGGTCGACGGTTTTAATTTTTTCCTGTCCTAATTGAGAAATTAATCCAGTCGAGTCACATATCGTTCGAAAGAGGATGAAATTCTCTCTAGACTGTAAATTTTTCAACAAGTTTTGCCGGCCGGTTTTCCCACAGGACCGGCTCGAATGTAGTCATGTCTTTGCGATGGCTGTATTCGCACTGGTCGACGGTTTTAATTTTTTCCTGTCCTAATTGAGAAATTAATCCAGTCGAGTCACATATCGTTCGAAAGAGGATGAAATTCTCTCTAGACTGTAAATTTTTCAACAAGTTTTGCCGGCCGGTTTTCCCACAGGACCGGCTCGAATGTAGTCATGTCTTTGCGATGGCTGTATTCGCACTGGTCGACGGTTTTAATTTTTTCCTGTCCTAATTGAGAAATTAATCCAGTTGAGTCACATATCGTTCGAAAGAGGATGAAATTCTCTCTAGACTGTAAATTTTTCAACAAGTTTTGCCGGCCGGTTTTCCCACAGGACCGGCTCGAATGTAGTCATGTCTTTGCGATGGCTGTATTCGCACTGGTCGACGGTTTTAATTTTTTCCTGTCCTAATTGAGAAATTAATCCAGTTGAGTCACATATCGTTCGAAAGAGAATAAAATTCTCTCTAGACTGTAAATTTTTCAACAAGTTTTGCCGGCCGGTTTTCCCACAGGACCGGCTCGAATGTAGTCATGTCTTTGCGATGGCTGTATTCGCACTGGTCGACGGTTTTAATTTTTTCCTGTCCTAATTGAGAAATTAATCCAGTCGAGTCACATATCGTTCGAAAGAGGATGAAATTCTCTCTAGACTGTAAATTTTTCAACAAGTTTTGCCGGCCGGTTTTCCCACAGGACCGGCTCGAATGTAGTCATGTCTTTGCGATGGCTGTATTCGCACTGGTCGACGGTTTTAATTTTTTCCTGTCCTAATTGAGAAATTAATCCAGTCGAGTCACATATCGTTCGAAAGAGGATGAAATTCACTCTAGACTGTAAATTTTTCAACAAGTTTTGCCGGCCGGTTTTCCCACAGGACCGGCTCGAATGTAGTCATGTCTTTGCGATGGCTGTATTCGCACTGGTCGACGGTTTTAATTTTTTCCTGTCCTAATTGAGAAATTAATCCAGTCGAGTCACATATCGTTCGAAAGAGGATGAAATTCTCTCTAGACTGTAAATTTTTCAACAAGTTTTGCCGGCCGGTTTTCCCACAGGACCGGCTCGAATGTAGTCATGTCTTTGCGATGGCTGTATTCGCACTGGTCGACGGTTTTAATTTTTTCCTGTCCTAATTGAGAAATTAATCCAGTCGAGTCACATATCGTTCGAAAGAGGATGAAATTCTCTCTAGACTGTAAATTTTTCAACAAGTTTTGCCGGCCGGTTTTCCCACAGGACCGGCTCGAATGTAGTCATGTCTTTGCGATGGCTGTATTCGCACTGGTCGACGGTTTTAATTTTTTCCTGTCCTAATTGAGAAATTAATCCAGTTGAGTCACATATCGTTCGAAAGAGGATGAAATTCTCTCTAGACTGTAAATTTTTCAACAAGTTTTGCCGGCCGGTTTTCCCACAGGACCGGCTCGAATGTAGTCATGTCTTTGCGATGGCTGTATTCGCACTGGTCGACGGTTTTAATTTTTTCCTGTCCTAATTGAGAAATTAATCCAGTTGAGTCACATATCGTTCGAAAGAGGATGAAATTCTCTCTAGACTGTAAATTTTTCAACAAGTTTTGCCGGCCGGTTTTCCCACAGGACCGGCTCGAATGTAGTCATGTCTTTGCGATGGCTGTATTCGCACTGGTCGACGGTTTTAATTTTTTCCTGTCCTAATTGAGAAATTAATCCAGTCGAGTCACATATCGTTCGAAAGAGAATAAAATTCTCTCTAGACTGTAAATTTTTCAACAAGTTTTGCCGGCCGGTTTTCCCACAGGACCGGCTCGAATGTAGTCATGTCTTTGCGATGGCTGTATTCGCACTGGTCGACGGTTTTAATTTTTTCCTGTCCTAATTGAGAAATTAATCCAGTCGAGTCACATATCGTTCGAAAGAGGATGAAATTCACTCTAGACTGTAAATTTTTCAACAAGTTTTGCCGGCCGGTTTTCCCACAGGACCGGCTCGAATGTAGTCATGTCTTTGCGATGGCTGTATTCGCACTGGTCGACGGTTTTAATTTTTTCCTGTCCTAATTGAGAAATTAATCCAGTCGAGTCACATATCGTTCGAAAGAGGATGAAATTCTCTCTAGACTGTAAATTTTTCAACAAGTTTTGCCGGCCGGTTTTCCCACAGGACCGGCTCGAATGTAGTCATGTCTTTGCGATGGCTGTATTCGCACTGGTCGACGGTTTTAATTTTTTCCTGTCCTAATTGAGAAATTAATCCAGTTGAGTCACATATCGTTCGAAAGAGGATGAAATTCTCTCTAGACTGTAAATTTTTCAACAAGTTTTGCCGGCCGGTTTTCCCACAGGACCGGCTCGAATGTAGTCATGTCTTTGCGATGGCTGTATTCGCACTGGTCGACGGTTTTAATTTTTTCCTGTCCTAATTGAGAAATTAATCCAGTTGAGTCACATATCGTTCGAAAGAGGATGAAATTCTCTCTAGACTGTAAATTTTTCAACAAGTTTTGCCGGCCGGTTTTCCCACAGGACCGGCTCGAATGTAGTCATGTCTTTGCGATGGCTGTATTCGCACTGGTCGACGGTTTTAATTTTTTCCTGTCCTAATTGAGAAATTAATCCAGTTGAGTCACATATCGTTCGAAAGAGGATGAAATTCTCTCTAGACTGTAAATTTTTCAACAAGTTTTGCCGGCCGGTTTTCCCACAGGACCGGCTCGAATGTAGTCATGTCTTTGCGATGGCTGTATTCGCACTGGTCGACGGTTTTAATTTTTTCCTGTCCTAATTGAGAAATTAATCCAGTCGAGTCACATATCGTTCGAAAGAGGATGAAATTCTCTCTAGACTGTAAATTTTTCAACAAGTTTTGCCGGCCGGTTTTCCCACAGGACCGGCTCGAATGTAGTCATGTCTTTGCGATGGCTGTATTCGCACTGGTCGACGGTTTTAATTTTTTCCTGTCCTAATTGAGAAATTAATCCAGTCGAGTCACATATCGTTCGAAAGAGGATGAAATTCTCTCTAGACTGTAAATTTTTCAACAAGTTTTGCCGGCCGGTTTTCCCACAGGACCGGCTCGAATGTAGTCATGTCTTTGCGATGGCTGTATTCGCACTGGTCGACGGTTTTAATTTTTTCCTGTCCTAATTGAGAAATTAATCCAGTTGAGTCACATATCGTTCGAAAGAGGATGAAATTCTCTCTAGACTGTAAATTTTTCAACAAGTTTTGCCGGCCGGTTTTCCCACAGGACCGGCTCGAATGTAGTCATGTCTTTGCGATGGCTGTATTCGCACTGGTCGACGGTTTTAATTTTTTCCTGTCCTAATTGAGAAATTAATCCAGTTGAGTCACATATCGTTCGAAAGAGGATGAAATTCTCTCTAGACTGTAAATTTTTCAACAAGTTTTGCCGGCCGGTTTTCCCACAGGACCGGCTCGAATGTAGTCATGTCTTTGCGATGGCTGTATTCGCACTGGTCGACGGTTTTAATTTTTTCCTGTCCTAATTGAGAAATTAATCCAGTCGAGTCACATATCGTTCGAAAGAGGATGAAATTCTCTCTAGACTGTAAATTTTTCAACAAGTTTTGCCGGCCGGTTTTCCCACAGGACCGGCTCGAATGTAGTCATGTCTTTGCGATGGCTGTATTCGCACTGGTCGACGGTTTTAATTTTTTCCTGTCCTAATTGAGAAATTAATCCAGTCGAGTCACATATCGTTCGAAAGAGGATGAAATTCTCTCTAGACTGTAAATTTTTCAACAAGTTTTCCCGGCCGGTTTTCCCACAGGACCGGCTCGAATGTAGTCATGTCTTTGCGATGGCTGTATTCGCACTGGTCGACGGTTTTAATTTTTTCCTGTCCTAATTGAGAAATTAATCCAGTCGAGTCACATATCGTTCGAAAGAGAATAAAATTCTCTCTAGACTGTAAATTTTTCAACAAGTTTTGCCGGCCGGTTTTCCCACAGGACCGGCTCGAATGTAGTCATGTCTTTGCGATGGCTGTATTCGCACTGGTCGACGGTTTTAATTTTTTCCTGTCCTAATTGAGAAATTAATCCAGTCGAGTCACATATCGTTCGAAAGAGGATGAAATTCTCTCTAGACTGTAAATTTTTCAACAAGTTTTGCCGGCCGGTTTTCCCACAGGACCGGCTCGAATGTAGTCATGTCTTTGCGATGGCTGTATTCGCACTGGTCGACGGTTTTAATTTTTTCCTGTCCTAATTGAGAAATTAATCCAGTCGAGTCACATATCGTTCGAAAGAGGATGAAATTCTCTCTAGACTGTAAATTTTTCAACAAGTTTTGCCGGCCGGTTTTCCCACAGGACCGGCTCGAATGTAGTCATGTCTTTGCGATGGCTGTATTCGCACTGGTCGACGGTTTTAATTTTTTCCTGTCCTAATTGAGAAATTAATCCAGTTGAGTCACATATCGTTCGAAAGAGGATGAAATTCTCTCTAGACTGTAAATTTTTCAACAAGTTTTGCCGGCCGGTTTTCCCACAGGACCGGCTCGAATGTAGTCATGTCTTTGCGATGGCTGTATTCGCACTGGTCGACGGTTTTAATTTTTTCCTGTCCTAATTGAGAAATTAATCCAGTCGAGTCACATATCGTTCGAAAGAGGATGAAATTCTCTCTAGACTGTAAATTTTTCAACAAGTTTTGCCGGCCGGTTTTCCCACAGGACCGGCTCGAATGTAGTCATGTCTTTGCGATGGCTGTATTCGCACTGGTCGACGGTTTTAATTTTTTCCTGTCCTAATTGAGAAATTAATCCAGTCGAGTCACATATCGTTCGAAAGAGGATGAAATTCTCTCTAGACTGTAAATTTTTCAACAAGTTTTGCCGGCCGGTTTTCCCACAGGACCGGCTCGAATGTAGTCATGTCTTTGCGATGGCTGTATTCGCACTGGTCGACGGTTTTAATTTTTTCCTGTCCTAATTGAGAAATTAATCCAGTTGAGTCACATATCGTTCGAAAGAGGATGAAATTCTCTCTAGACTGTAAATTTTTCAACAAGTTTTGCCGGCCGGTTTTCCCACAGGACCGGCTCGAATGTAGTCATGTCTTTGCGATGGCTGTATTCGCACTGGTCGACGGTTTTAATTTTTTCCTGTCCTAATTGAGAAATTAATCCAGTCGAGTCACATATCGTTCGAAAGAGGATGAAATTCTCTCTAGACTGTAAATTTTTCAACAAGTTTTGCCGGCCGGTTTTCCCACAGGACCGGCTCGAATGTAGTCATGTCTTTGCGATGGCTGTATTCGCACTGGTCGACGGTTTTAATTTTTTCCTGTCCTAATTGAGAAATTAATCCAGTCGAGTCACATATCGTTCGAAAGAGGATGAAATTCTCTCTAGACTGTAAATTTTTCAACAAGTTTTGCCGGCCGGTTTTCCCACAGGACCGGCTCGAATGTAGTCATGTCTTTGCGATGGCTGTATTCGCACTGGTCGACGGTTTTAATTTTTTCCTGTCCTAATTGAGAAATTAATCCAGTCGAGTCACATATCGTTCGAAAGAGGATGAAATTCTCTCTAGACTGTAAATTTTTCAACAAGTTTTGCCGGCCGGTTTTCCCACAGGACCGGCTCGAATGTAGTCATGTCTTTGCGATGGCTGTATTCGCACTGGTCGACGGTTTTAATTTTTTCCTGTCCTAATTGAGAAATTAATCCAGTTGAGTCACATATCGTTCGAAAGAGGATGAAATTCTCTCTAGACTGTAAATTTTTCAACAAGTTTTGCCGGCCGGTTTTCCCACAGGACCGGCTCGAATGTAGTCATGTCTTTGCGATGGCTGTATTCGCACTGGTCGACGGTTTTAATTTTTTCCTGTCCTAATTGAGAAATTAATCCAGTCGAGTCACATATCGTTCGAAAGAGGATGAAATTCTCTCTAGACTGTAAATTTTTCAACAAGTTTTGCCGGCCGGTTTTCCCACAGGACCGGCTCGAATGTAGTCATGTCTTTGCGATGGCTGTATTCGCACTGGTCGACGGTTTTAATTTTTTCCTGTCCTAATTGAGAAATTAATCCAGTCGAGTCACATATCGTTCGAAAGAGGATGAAATTCTCTCTAGACTGTAAATTTTTCAACAAGTTTTGCCGGCCGGTTTTCCCACAGGACCGGCTCGAATGTAGTCATGTCTTTGCGATGGCTGTATTCGCACTGGTCGACGGTTTTAATTTTTTCCTGTCCTAATTGAGAAATTAATCCAGTTGAGTCACATATCGTTCGAAAGAGGATGAAATTCTCTCTAGACTGTAAATTTTTCAACAAGTTTTGCCGGCCGGTTTTCCCACAGGACCGGCTCGAATGTAGTCATGTCTTTGCGATGGCTGTATTCGCACTGGTCGACGGTTTTAATTTTTTCCTGTCCTAATTGAGAAATTAATCCAGTCGAGTCACATATCGTTCGAAAGAGGATGAAATTCTCTCTAGACTGTAAATTTTTCAACAAGTTTTGCCGGCCGGTTTTCCCACAGGACCGGCTCGAATGTAGTCATGTCTTTGCGATGGCTGTATTCGCACTGGTCGACGGTTTTAATTTTTTCCTGTCCTAATTGAGAAATTAATCCAGTTGAGTCACATATCGTTCGAAAGAGGATGAAATTCTCTCTAGACTGTAAATTTTTCAACAAGTTTTGCCGGCCGGTTTTCCCACAGGACCGGCTCGAATGTAGTCATGTCTTTGCGATGGCTGTATTCGCACTGGTCGACGGTTTTAATTTTTTCCTGTCCTAATTGAGAAATTAATCCAGTTGAGTCACATATCGTTCGAAAGAGGATGAAATTCTCTCTAGACTGTAAATTTTTCAACAAGTTTTGCCGGCCGGTTTTCCCACAGGACCGGCTCGAATGTAGTCATGTCTTTGCGATGGCTGTATTCGCACTGGTCGACGGTTTTAATTTTTTCCTGTCCTAATTGAGAAATTAATCCAGTTGAGTCACATATCGTTCGAAAGAGGATGAAATTCTCTCTAGACTGTAAATTTTTCAACAAGTTTTGCCGGCCGGTTTTCCCACAGGACCGGCTCGAATGTAGTCATGTCTTTGCGATGGCTGTATTCGCACTGGTCGACGGTTTTAATTTTTTCCTGTCCTAATTGAGAAATTAATCCAGTCGAGTCACATATCGTTCGAAAGAGGATGAAATTCTCTCTAGACTGTAAATTTTTCAACAAGTTTTGCCGGCCGGTTTTCCCACAGGACCGGCTCGAATGTAGTCATGTCTTTGCGATGGCTGTATTCGCACTGGTCGACGGTTTTAATTTTTTCCTGTCCTAATTGAGAAATTAATCCAGTCGAGTCACATATCGTTCGAAAGAGGATGAAATTCTCTCTAGACTGTAAATTTTTCAACAAGTTTTGCCGGCCGGTTTTCCCACAGGACCGGCTCGAATGTAGTCATGTCTTTGCGATGGCTGTATTCGCACTGGTCGACGGTTTTAATTTTTTCCTGTCCTAATTGAGAAATTAATCCAGTTGAGTCACATATCGTTCGAAAGAGGATGAAATTCTCTCTAGACTGTAAATTTTTCAACAAGTTTTGCCGGCCGGTTTTCCCACAGGACCGGCTCGAATGTAGTCATGTCTTTGCGATGGCTGTATTCGCACTGGTCGACGGTTTTAATTTTTTCCTGTCCTAATTGAGAAATTAATCCAGTCGAGTCACATATCGTTCGAAAGAGGATGAAATTCTCTCTAGACTGTAAATTTTTCAACAAGTTTTGCCGGCCGGTTTTCCCACAGGACCGGCTCGAATGTAGTCATGTCTTTGCGATGGCTGTATTCGCACTGGTCGACGGTTTTAATTTTTTCCTGTCCTAATTGAGAAATTAATCCAGTCGAGTCACATATCGTTCGAAAGAGGATGAAATTCTCTCTAGACTGTAAATTTTTCAACAAGTTTTGCCGGCCGGTTTTCCCACAGGACCGGCTCGAATGTAGTCATGTCTTTGCGATGGCTGTATTCGCACTGGTCGACGGTTTTAATTTTTTCCTGTCCTAATTGAGAAATTAATCCAGTCGAGTCACATATCGTTCGAAAGAGAATAAAATTCTCTCTAGACTGTAAATTTTTCAACAAGTTTTGCCGGCCGGTTTTCCCACAGGACCGGCTCGAATGTAGTCATGTCTTTGCGATGGCTGTATTCGCACTGGTCGACGGTTTTAATTTTTTCCTGTCCTAATTGAGAAATTAATCCAGTTGAGTCACATATCGTTCGAAAGAGGATGAAATTCTCTCTAGACTGTAAATTTTTCAACAAGTTTTGCCGGCCGGTTTTCCCACAGGACCGGCTCGAATGTAGTCATGTCTTTGCGATGGCTGTATTCGCACTGGTCGACGGTTTTAATTTTTTCCTGTCCTAATTGAGAAATTAATCCAGTTGAGTCACATATCGTTCGAAAGAGGATGAAATTCTCTCTAGACTGTAAATTTTTCAACAAGTTTTGCCGGCCGGTTTTCCCACAGGACCGGCTCGAATGTAGTCATGTCTTTGCGATGGCTGTATTCGCACTGGTCGACGGTTTTAATTTTTTCCTGTCCTAATTGAGAAATTAATCCAGTTGAGTCACATATCGTTCGAAAGAGGATGAAATTCTCTCTAGACTGTAAATTTTTCAACAAGTTTTGCCGGCCGGTTTTCCCACAGGACCGGCTCGAATGTAGTCATGTCTTTGCGATGGCTGTATTCGCACTGGTCGACGGTTTTAATTTTTTCCTGTCCTAATTGAGAAATTAATCCAGTCGAGTCACATATCGTTCGAAAGAGGATGAAATTCTCTCTAGACTGTAAATTTTTCAACAAGTTTTGCCGGCCGGTTTTCCCACAGGACCGGCTCGAATGTAGTCATGTCTTTGCGATGGCTGTATTCGCACTGGTCGACGGTTTTAATTTTTTCCTGTCCTAATTGAGAAATTAATCCAGTCGAGTCACATATCGTTCGAAAGAGGATGAAATTCTCTCTAGACTGTAAATTTTTCAACAAGTTTTGCCGGCCGGTTTTCCCACAGGACCGGCTCGAATGTAGTCATGTCTTTGCGATGGCTGTATTCGCACTGGTCGACGGTTTTAATTTTTTCCTGTCCTAATTGAGAAATTAATCCAGTTGAGTCACATATCGTTCGAAAGAGGATGAAATTCTCTCTAGACTGTAAATTTTTCAACAAGTTTTGCCGGCCGGTTTTCCCACAGGACCGGCTCGAATGTAGTCATGTCTTTGCGATGGCTGTATTCGCACTGGTCGACGGTTTTAATTTTTTCCTGTCCTAATTGAGAAATTAATCCAGTTGAGTCACATATCGTTCGAAAGAGGATGAAATTCTCTCTAGACTGTAAATTTTTCAACAAGTTTTGCCGGCCGGTTTTCCCACAGGACCGGCTCGAATGTAGTCATGTCTTTGCGATGGCTGTATTCGCACTGGTCGACGGTTTTAATTTTTTCCTGTCCTAATTGAGAAATTAATCCAGTTGAGTCACATATCGTTCGAAAGAGGATGAAATTCTCTCTAGACTGTAAATTTTTCAACAAGTTTTGCCGGCCGGTTTTCCCACAGGACCGGCTCGAATGTAGTCATGTCTTTGCGATGGCTGTATTCGCACTGGTCGACGGTTTTAATTTTTTCCTGTCCTAATTGAGAAATTAATCCAGTTGAGTCACATATCGTTCGAAAGAGGATGAAATTCTCTCTAGACTGTAAATTTTTCAACAAGTTTTGCCGGCCGGTTTTCCCACAGGACCGGCTCGAATGTAGTCATGTCTTTGCGATGGCTGTATTCGCACTGGTCGACGGTTTTAATTTTTTCCTGTCCTAATTGAGAAATTAATCCAGTCGAGTCACATATCGTTCGAAAGAGGATGAAATTCTCTCTAGACTGTAAATTTTTCAACAAGTTTTGCCGGCCGGTTTTCCCACAGGACCGGCTCGAATGTAGTCATGTCTTTGCGATGGCTGTATTCGCACTGGTCGACGGTTTTAATTTTTTCCTGTCCTAATTGAGAAATTAATCCAGTCGAGTCACATATCGTTCGAAAGAGGATGAAATTCTCTCTAGACTGTAAATTTTTCAACAAGTTTTGCCGGCCGGTTTTCCCACAGGACCGGCTCGAATGTAGTCATGTCTTTGCGATGGCTGTATTCGCACTGGTCGACGGTTTTAATTTTTTCCTGTCCTAATTGAGAAATTAATCCAGTTGAGTCACATATCGTTCGAAAGAGGATGAAATTCTCTCTAGACTGTAAATTTTTCAACAAGTTTTGCCGGCCGGTTTTCCCACAGGACCGGCTCGAATGTAGTCATGTCTTTGCGATGGCTGTATTCGCACTGGTCGACGGTTTTAATTTTTTCCTGTCCTAATTGAGAAATTAATCCAGTTGAGTCATATATCGTTCGAAAGAGGATGAAATTCTCTCTAGACTGTAAATTTTTCAACAAGTTTTCCCGGCCGGTTTTCCCACAGGACCGGCTCGAATGTAGTCATGTCTTTGCGATGGCTGTATTCGCACTGGTCGACGGTTTTAATTTTTTCCTGTCCTAATTGAGAAATTAATCCAGTCGAGTCACATATCGTTCGAAAGAGGATGAAATTCTCCGATCCGATCGGTTTGTGTTCTTCGCCAGGGCTTGAACAAGACGCTCGTCGGGTGCATACGGAACTTCAGGCACGGCGGACACGACGTCGGCCCGCCGAAGAAGATAATCGGCGCGATCCCGTGCTCGGACAACGTCGAGCCGGGCGTGTTCTTCTCGCCGCCGACGGGCGGCTACGTGAAGGTCCAGGACCGGTTCCGCGTCGGCTCCGAGATCAACATCGTGATGAGCATCAAGCCGCGGAGCATGACCGGCCTGATACTCGCCGTGCACGGCAAACGCGACTTCCTCGTGCTGCAGATGAAGGACGGCGTCGTCAAGTTCACGGTCAACAACGGGCGCGGCCCGTTCGAGGCCGCGTTCACGCCGGCGAGCCCGAACTACCTGTGCGACGGCAACTGGCACAGCATCTTCGGTACGACGCCGAACGGGGAGACCCGACCGGACACGAACGCGCTGACTTTTTTTTTCGTTGTTTCCGGTCCCGGTGCAGCGCTCAAGTCGAAGAACGTCGTGACGCTCGCCGTCGACAACGTGCACATGGACCCGACGACCGGATTCGGCCACATGACGCAGACGCAGAACGGCCTGTTCGTCGGCGGGCATCCGTACCTCGCGAAGCTGAAGGGCTTCGCGGTCCGGAAGCCGTACTCCGGCTGCATACGCGACCTCAAGATCAACGGGAAGCCGATCGACATGAACGTGAAGCCGGCGTTCGGGAACGTCACGCTCGCGGTCTGTCCGACCGACTGAACGGACGGACGGTCCGGTCCGGTTTCCGGGCCGGGCGCGTCGTACCGCATATATGTTAACCAAAGCACCTAATTAATTAGCTCTAGTTAGTTTGTATAGCGAGTTGTGTGTTCATTTAATACCAGTACAGAATCTTTGAATTGAGCTGTGATTTTATACCTTATTGTCGTTCGGACAGACCACATAACCTCACATTTAGATTTCGGCCGAAACGACTCGACTTCTCGTACGAATCGATCGATTCACGTCATTGTTCGAGACTTTCCGAGCTACATGACCTCACAGATCGATTTTCCGAGCTACATGACCTCACAGATCGATTTTCCGAGCTACATGACCTCACAGATCGATTTTCCGGGCCGGTTTTCACCGGAAACGCGATTTTTTTACGGTGTTTCGTCGACGAATGTCACTCGAATCGAAACACCGGCTCGATTCTCATACGAATTGTTCGATTTCGATCAATATTCGATGCATTCAGAGCTGTATAACGTCAAAAATCGACTTTCCGGGCCGGTTTTCACCGGAAACGCGATTTTTTTACGGTGTTTCGTCGACGAATATCGCTCGAATCGAAACACAAGCTCGATTCTCATACGAATTGTTCGATTTCTGTCAATATTCGAGGCATTCCGGGCTACATAACCTCACAGATCGATTTTCCGGTCCGGTTTTTACCGGAAACGCGATTTTTTTACGGTGTTTCGTTAATGAATGTCGCTCGAATCGAAGCACAAGCTCGATTCTGATACGAATCGTTCGATTTCTGTCAATATTCGATGCATTCAGAGCTGTACAACGTCAAAAATCGACTTTCCGGGCCGGTTTTCACCGGAAACGCGATTTTTTGCGGTGTTTCGTTAATGAATGTCGCTCGAATCGAAGCACAAGCTCGATTCACATACGAATCGTTCGATTTCCGTCAATATTCGATGCATTCCGAGCTGTATAACGTCAAAAATCGACTTTCCGGTCCGGTTTTCACCGGAAACGCGATTTTTTGCGGTGTTTCGTCGACGAATGTCGCTCGAATCGAAACACAAGCTCGATTCTCGTACGAATCGTTCGATTTCCGTCAATATTCGATGCATTCAGAGCTGTATAACGTCAAAAATCGACTTTCCGGTCCGGTTTTCACCGGAAACGCGATTTTTTTACGGTGTTTCGTCGACGAATGTCACTCGAATCGAAGCACCAGGCCGATTCTCGTACGAATCGTTCGATTTCTGTCAATATTCGATGCATTCAGAGCTGTATAACGTCAAAAATCGACTTTCCGGTCCGGTTTTCACCGGAAACGCGATTTTTTGCGGTGTTTCGTCGACGAATGTCGCTCGAATCGAAGCACCGGCTCGATTCTCATACGAATCGTTCGATTTCTGTCAATATTCGAGGCATTCCGAACTACATAACCTCACAGATCGATTTTCCGGGCCGATTTCACCGGAAACGCGACTTTTTACGGTGTTTCGTCGACGAATGTCTACATATATATATATATATATATATATATATACACATATATATATATATATATATATATATATATATTTATATATATATATATATATATATATATATATATATATAATGTATGTATGTGTGTGTAGTGTTAAATAGTCCGTGCTATATCCAATCACGTAGCAAATAGTGCCCGACGCGTTCCGTTCGCCAGGCACCTGATTCCTGTTAGTTTTTTTTTTGACAATTTCCAGTCATCCCGGTGTGTTTTCAGTCAATCAGGTGACTCCGTACAGGTAAGTGCTGTTGTTAATTACGCTTCCAGTTCGTTAGAGGCTTGCATCATCTCGATCAGAGATCTAGTATGCGTCCCTTCCGGACCTCCGTGCGACTTCGACACGGGAAATCTCGTGAGAAAGTCGTCGTATCGACATCTCTAGCAGATGTGTTTGTTTTTTTATATCTAAGAGATGCCCGAGACGTGGCACGGAGTCGAACAGTCCACGGATTAATTTTTTAATAGTTCCGATCGATCGAGTTTCCGACAGGACCGTCTCGAAAATATTTATGCACTTGCAATGACTGTTTTCGTTGTAATGTTTTCTGTTTTAATTTTTTTCTGTCTTAATTAAAAAGATAATCCTATTATATTATATATCGTTCGAAAGAGGATTAAAAAGTCTCCAGAATGCTATTTTTTTAAAAGTTTTGATCGATAGATTAATCGACAGGACCGTCTCAAAGATAGACCTGCACTTGCAATGACTGGATTTGTACTGTTTTTCGGTTTTAATTTTTTCCTGTCTTAATTAAAAAGGTAATCCTATTAAATTATATATCGTTCGAAAGAGGATTAAAAGATCTCTAGGATGTAAAATATTCAAGACTTTTGATTGCCCCATTTTCCGACAGGACCGTCTCAAAGATGGACCAGCACTTGCAATGACTGGATTTGTACTGTTTTTCGGTTTTAATTTTTTCCTGTCTTAATTAAAAAGGTAATCCTATTAAATTATATATCGTTCGAAAGAGGATTAAAAAGTCTCCAGAATGCTATTTTTTAAAAGTTCTGATCGATCGAGTTTCCGACAGGACCGTCTCGAAAATATTTATGCACTTGCAATGACTGTTTTCTTGTAATGTTTTCTGTTTTAATTTTTTCCTGTCTTAATTAAAAAGATAATCCTATTAAATTAAATATCGTTCGAAAGAGGATTAAAGAGTCTCCAGAATGTTAATTTTTTAAAAGATCTGATCGATCGAGTTTCCGACAGGGCCGTCTCGAAAATATTTATGCGCTTGCAATGACTGTTTTCGTTGTAATGTTTTCTGTTTTAATTTTTTCCTGTCTTAATTAAAAAGATAATCCTGTTAAATTATATATCGTTCGAAAGAGGATTAAAAAGTCTCCAGAATGTCAATTTTTCAAAAGTTCTGATCGATAGATTAATCGACAGGACCGTCTCAAAGATAAACCTGCACTTGCAATTACTGGATTTATACTGTTTTTCGGTTTTATTTTTTTCCTGTCTTAATTAAAAAGGTAATCCTATTAAATTAAATATCGTTCGAAAGAGGATTAAAAAGTCTCCAGAATGTTAATTTTTTAAAAGTTCTGATCGATCGAGTTCCCGACAGGACCGTCTCGAAAATATTTATGCACTTGCAATGACTGTTTTCTTGTAATGTTTTCTGTTTTAATTTTTTCCTGTCTTAATTTAAAAGATAATCCTATTAAATTAAATACCGTTCGAAAGAGGATTAAAAATACTCCAGGATATAAAATATTCAAGACTTTCGATCGACCGATTTTCCGACAGGACCGTCTCAAAGATAGACCTGCACTTGCAATGACTGGATTTGTACTGTTTTTCGGTTTTAATTTTTTCCTGTCTTAATTAAAAAGATAATCCTGTTTAATTACATATCGTTCGAAAGAGGAAGAAATAATCTCCAAATTCTTTAAAATAAGGACAATAGTTTTCTTGTTATACGGTTCATCTGGAAGCGGGAACATGGCGCTCGTTTCACATTTTTTTATTTTTTATAAAAAAATCATAAGTTCGAAACAGATCGGTCGACTCGATTGAGTTTGCTGTCAGATATTCAGGAATGTCTCACGAGTGACTGACATGAAAATCTTTAAAATCAGGATAATAGTTTTTGAGATATACTGATTTTCTGGAAAAGGAACGTAACACGTCTTCATGTCTCAGATCAAGAGACTGTAGAATCGAAACCGGTCGATCGATTCAATCTAGTTCACTATGAGATATTCAGGAATATGTCTCGAGTGACTGACATGAAAATCTTTAAAATCAGGATAATAGTTTTCATGATTTACTGATTTTCTGGAAACAGGAACAACGCAGGAACGTCGGTTCTATCAGTTGGCGTTGATATTGGCCCACTTTTTCTTTCTTGAACGATCCATCGACCCACATCTTGTCGATTTCCGGCACAATGTCCGCCGGTCCGATTTCGAATCAGTCCCCCGACTCTATCCTGTCTGTTTCCGGCGAGACGGGACTTGCTGTCGTCCTGTCAGACATTGTTCTCAGTCACATGCTTTGTTTCAATTCTGTCGATCAAGCCAGTCGACTGTCGCCTCACTTAATTTCAATTCTTGATCATTTTCAATCATTTTTCTGTGTCCGAATTCAGTAAACCGTTTCGCCAGGAATTTAACTAATCGATTAAACGAATTGGTGTAAAAGAAAAAAAATAAAAAACAAAAAATAAAAAACAAAATTTTCTCACACATTCCGCACGAGACGAAACCGTCACGTCGGATTGGTCGACAGCGACGTGGCGGGGAGACGAATCGCACGAAACTGCGCAACAGTCGACAGTCGAGGCACCGCCTCCGAGGGCGGTCCTCGCGTCCGGCACGGCCCACCTCGACGTTCTTGTCGACGCGGTACGTGATGACGTCGTTCCGTACTGGAATCCCGTCACGTCACGCCCCTCGTGTTTCGTCAGCGCGGCTCACGCTTGACTGTGTGTGTGTGTGTGTGAGTGCGCGACCGTGCGAGGAAGAAAACTAGAAACGTATCGATTTTTTGAAACCCCCACACACGTTTTCGTTCGCCCGTACGGATGTTCGCTGCTCGTACGCCACTGTATTTATCTGTGTGTGTGTGTGTGTGTGTGTGTTGTATTCAATCGTCGTCGTTTCGTTTCTAGGAATTACGGTCGCACCGAGAGTGCCTTTTTTATTTACTAGTGTGTTTTTAGAATAGATTAGTGGAATCTTAATATTGGAATGATACAGTGGTTATAAATAGATTGATATGGATGCTTCTTTCTCTCTCATACATTTATATACATATATATATATATATGTATATGTGTATATATATAGAGAGAGAGAGATACGTGTATATGAATATGTGTGTGAGTATATATATATATATATATATATAGAGAGAGAGAGAGAGAGAGAATGAGAGAGAGAGATGGAGATAGATATGTGTATGTGTTTCTGTGTGTGACAAAAGGAGTAGACATGTCGTACATCGTATAAACCACGATCAATTATCCAAATTATGCAACACACTTCCATAAATTGTGCGAAAAACTGCATGGAAAACTGATAGAAGGAGTGCGCTTGTTGAAGGCAATGAACTAACCTGTCACTTGCCCACGTCATGCTAAACTTGTGGATAAAGTGTGCGAAAAACTGCATCAAAAGCTGCCAAAAGGAGTAGACATGTCGTGCATCGTATAAACCACGATCAATTATCCAAATTATGCAACACACTTCCATAAATTGTGAGGAAAACTGCATAGAAAACTGATAGGAGGAGTGCGCTTGTTAAAGGCAATGAACTAACCTGTCACTTGCCCACATCATGCTTAATCTGTGGATAAAGTGTGCGAAAAACTGCATCAAAAGCTGCCAAAAGGAGTAGACATGTCGTACATCGTATAAACCACGATCAATTATCCAAATTATGCAACACACTTCCATAAATTGTGCGAAAAACTGCATGGAAAACTGATAGAAGGAGTGCGCTTGTTCAAGGCAATGAACTGACCTGTCACTTGCCCATATCATGCTAAACTTGTGGACAAAGTGTGCGAAAAACTGCATCAAAAGCTGCCAAAAGGAGTAGACATGTCGTACATCGTATAAACCACTATCAATTATCCAAATTATGCAACACACTTCCATAAATTGTGCGAAAAACTGCATGGAAAACTGATAGAAGGAGTGCGCTTGTTGAAGGCAATGAACTAACCTGTCACTTGCCCACATCATGCTAAATCTGTGGATAAAGTGTGCGAAAAACTGCATGAAAAGCTGCCAAAAGGAGTAGACATGTCGTACATCGTATAAACCACTATCAGTTATCCAAATTATGCAACACACTTCCATAAATTGTGCGAAAAACTGCATGGAAAACTGATAGAAGGAGTGCGCTTGTTGAAGGCAATGAACTAACCTGTCACTTGCCCACATCATGCTAAACTTGTGGATAAAGTGTGCGAAAAACTGCATCAAAAGCTGCCAAAAGGAGTAGACATGTCGTACATCGTATAAACCACGATCAATTATCCAAATTATGCAACATGTGCAGACGATTTTTCTGGAAACGGGAACAAGTCTATTCTGTATCTTGGATTAAAGGACTCTAGGTTCGATACCGGTTGAAGGATGGACTCGATTTTACTGTGTGATATTCGGGAAAGTATCTAGAATGACTTACATTAAAATCATTAAAATCGGGATAACATTTTTCGATATATACAGTTTTTCTGGAAACGGGAACGTAAGTTTATTCTGTAACTTTGATTAAAGGACACTAGATTCAGAACTAATCGATCGAATCCATCAAATTTTCTGTCAGATATTCAGGGACGTGTTTAGAGTACCAGATCAGAAAATCTATCAAATCGGAATAACAGTTCTCATGTTATAGTGATTTCCATAAACAGGAACAACGCGCCCGTTCCTTATCCTAGATCAAAGGGCCATAAGTTCGAAACCGGTTACAGGATCGAATCGAATCGACTGCGAGCTACTCGTGGAAATGTCCCGACTGCCTGTCACGAAAATCTTGCAAATCGGGACAACGCTTTTCCAGCTATACGCGTTTTCTGGAAACACGAACAGAGAATTTGTCTGTTCCATCGATTCAAAAAGTCTGTGGGTTCGAACCCGGTCGATCTATCAAATTCCAGATCAGACATTTTCCTCCCGGATCAGACATCCGTCACACCTGTAAAAGAGAATCACTGAAAGGGAATCCAGGCCCGGACTGAGTCCAATAAAACGAGACCGTCTCGAATTTTTCTCTATATTTTAGAATCTCTATCGTTTTTTTTTTTTTTTTTTGTTCCTCAAATGTTTTCAATCGTCCATTTTTATACAGATCTGAATCTAACATGTTTTTTTTCTTGTACATCCATCGACATAACGCACGATAAAACATTGACAAACGAACATCTGGCCGAAAGAGAGAGAGAGAGAGAATGAGTATGTTTGTGTGAGTGAAAGAGAGAGACTGAGACGTTCGACCCGGACTTGATTGAGCTGAGTTCTGTATAATAATAGAAAAATTCTGTAAGAGTTGTTTCGTCTCTCTGTCTCTCTCGCACCGTCACGCTGTCTCTCTTTCTCTCTCGCGCGCACACTCTCTCATTCGCTCGCACACAGGTCAGTGTTCGTTGGGAAAAAAATAAAACGATCGAACTGATTTATCGAACAGTGCTTTATATGTTTTCCTCTCTCTCTTGCACACTTTACAACTACATAAAAAAAAGAATGATATATTAAATGCATTGAATTATTAAACTTAACAATTATTCATATATAAAAAAAAATAATAATAATAATTAACAATAAATTACTGCGAGACGCACGGACGCGCACGGATCTTGAGATGGAAACATTCTCTTCATGTCAGAGAGTGAAAAAACAAATAAACAAAACACGAAACGAAATACAAAACAAAATACAAAACAAAATACAAACAAACGAAATACAGAACGAAACAAAACAGAAAACGAAACAAACGCCTGCGACCGTGATCGAAAATCGATGGGGGGACGCGTGCGCATGCGTGCGTTCGACGAACAGGGTCGGAACGAGATTCAATTCGTTGGAAATCGTGTACGTAACAGACTGAGGAACTTTACGGTCGGACGGTGGCGCGCGTCCGTCCGTCGTTTACGAACGGTGGATCGGCAGCGAGTCGGGTCGTGTTCGATCTGTTTTTTCTCTCTCTTACTTGTCTCTATCTCTCTGTGTATTTCATTCAGGCTCGAAGAGACCTGCAGGCAGACAGACATCCAACCCTTCAGACGGACATCCAACCGTTCAGACAGACTTCCAACCGTTCAGACAGACTTCCAACCGTTCAGACAGACTTCCAACCGTTCAGACAGACTTCTAACCGTTCAGACAGACTTCCAACCGTTCAGACAGACTTCCAACCGTTCAGACAGACTTCCAACCCTTCAGACAGACATCCAACCTCACAGACAGACAAATGATCATCTACACGACGAAAAACAGATCGAGAAAGCAATACAAATCCCATCTTCGTCTCTCTTTTGTCGACGCTCGAAAACAAAATCGTATCGACTCGTACCCGACCGGCTCCGATCTCTTCAAAAAATAATAAAAAAACAAGAAACAATCGAATAACACTCGTCCGTTCATATAACAATGTCTGAATATATATACAGTTGTTCCGAAAAGAAAAAAAAATAGTAACATGTCTGACCAACCGATAAAAACATACTTTCATGTACAAGGTGTGAAAATAAAACGGTGCTGTCGTCAACACTGTCACGTCACGTTCTCTACAGTTCATAGTAAGTCTTGTGGTCGGAAGGAAACGTTCGAAACACAACACAATCGACGACACTGGCCTTGATTAGAGTTTCTGTTCGATCGGTACGGAGTTTCGGGGAAGCACCGTGTGAAGTTTTCGAAACGTTCTCGATACTCGAGACGGTAGAGGATCGTCTCGAGTATCGAGACTCGGTTTCTCTGTGAAATGTTTCAAAGACTTCGCACGTTACGACCGCAACAGTTCCCTAGGGAATGACCCTATCTCCTTTTTCCCATTAAATATTAATTATTATACACTTGACACTCCATTACTTGTTATAAATCGGTACAAAACAAAAATAACATATATATATATATATAAACAAAAGAACATACATTTCTAGGATATACAATTAATAGGAATCGTTTAGGATCGGGTGAAACGTCCACGATACACGCACACACAGGAACGATAAAAGGTACTTTTCATACGAAACGACCAAAAAAAAAAAACACTGTCCAGTCTCTATATTTTGTGTGCTGGGTCCGTTGTACGATGCACCACTTTTGTACACATTTTTTTTCCATTTAAAACAAAAACAAAACAGAGTCAGGAGTCATCGGGTGTGTCCGTAAACGTTCGCCTAGAATCGGACGAAATCGGCGACCGATCGATTTTCGACACAAAGAAAAAAAAAACACACTGGTTTGTTTCCGGAGTACGGTGTGGATTTCGACCGGGCATTCGTTTGTTTTGGTGTGAAAATTAAGGCGTCCGGACCGGTTATATCTTCAAGCCGCTTTGAAGAGTCCTGCTGAATGTCACGAGACAGCCATTTTTTTTTATTTCGATGATAATCGGTCAGTTACGTCGAGTGTGCCTTGGAATTAGTCACAGCCGGCTAAATCGATCGGTTCTGAGTACAAGTCAGTCAAGTTTCAATCGAGTAGGCCTTGAAATTAATGTCTCGACCGGTTAACTCAAGTTCTGAGTACAAGTCGTTCACTTTTGATCGAGTAAGTCTTGAAATTAAAGTCACAGCCTACTAAATCAATCAGTTCTGAGTACCGCTCTGTCAAATTAATTCGAGTAGGCTTTGAAATTAAAGTCTCGGCCACCTAAGTCAGTTCTGAGTACAAGTCGATGTATTATGATCGAGTAAGCCTTGAAATTAAAGTCACAGCACGCTAAATCAATCACTTCTGAGTATAAGTCAGTCAATTTTCAATCGAGTAGGCCTTGAAATTAATGTCTCGACCGGTTAAGTCAAGTTCTGAGTACAATTCGTTCAATTTTGATCGAGTATGCCTTGAAATTAAAGTCATAGCATACTAAATCGATTAGTTCTGAGTACCGCTATGTCAAATTAAGTCGAGTAGGCTTTGAAATTAAAGTCTCGGCCGCCTAAGTCAGTTCAGAGTGCAAATCAGTCAACTTTTGTGTCACACAAGTGTTGAAATTAAAGTCACAGCCAGCTAAATTGATCGGTAGAGGATATCATTCGGTCGATTTTGCGTCTAGTATGCTTTGAAAGCTCGAAACAATTATCTGTGAGCACCAATCAAATCGATTTTGAATCGAGCAAGCTTCGACATTAAAATCATAGCCGCCCGAGTCTATCAGATCTGTGTGACAATCGCCGATCGCGCACGGCTGTCTCGATCGTTCTCGCAAAACATCCACGCGGGCTCTTTTTTTGTTGATTTTTTTTTAATGGCAGGAAAACCGATGTGTTTTTTTTTCGAATTTTCGATGCGAATTTCTACCGTTTCAACGTCCAGAAAAACAAGTGCCGATCGTACGTCGGTGACAAATCAGGTTTCGACGCGTCAGACGCCCGTTTAGTTCGATTCCGGCCGACGAAACACGCCCGCTCACTACACAGAAGTCACAGTAAACAAACGAAACGCGCACTGGTCGATCTGTTTCGAACGGATCGAGACTAGGATCGGGTCTCTCGTCCTACGATTCCGTTTTAGTTTCTCCGGTCGCCGCGACGGCCGCCGGTCCACCGTCCGGACCGGCTTTCGTCGTCGCGCCGGTCTGCTCGTCGCCGGCCGACGTCGTCACGCCGTCGCTCCCGTTCGTCTCGCTGCACGCGCTCCCGTTGCTCGTCGCGGTCGCGCCGCCGCCGCCCTGTCTGTTCTGTATCTGGTGCTGTCGCGCCATCAGCGCGCTCGGGTTCGGTATGTTCCTGACGGCCTGGTTCGGCGTGCCGCGTATCTGCGCGACGTTCCCGAAGTGTCCGAGTTTCGAGATCTCCTGCAGCTTCGGCATCTTCTGCAGACTCTTCATCTGCGCCTCGAGACTCTTGCTGTTCTGCAGCACGGGAATCTTCAGCATCTGCAGGTTCGGTATCGGCGGACAGCCGGACGCTCCGGCCGGCTTCGGTCCGGGGTTGTTCGCCTGCTGGACGCACTTGATCGCCTGCTGCGCGAGCGCCGGAACGGCGCTCTTCGCGACCGGCGCCTGGACGACCGGACCCGGCGCCGTCTCGTGACCTTTCAGACCGGCCGCGACCTTCGACGCGCCGCCGATCGTCGATTTCGGGCTCGGCACGCGCGGGTTCGCCACCAGGCTCATCATCTTCGACTGGACGGTCGGACTGATCGCGCTCGTGACCTTAGGGACTGGCTCTTTCGTCGGTTCGGTCTTGCTGACCGTCGGCTCGACGCTTTTCGGCGCCGTCGCGTCCTTCTTCGTCATCTGCTGCATCTGGATCTTCGGCGACAGCACGACGATCGGTTTGTTTTCGATCTTGGGCGCCGGCTGGACGCTCTGTCCGCCCGTCGCCGCCTTCTTCTCGTCCTTCAGCGCCTGCGCCTGCGCCAGCGCCAGCTTGTTCTTGTGCGACTCGAGCTTCGCGAGCAGCTTCGGCCCGAACAGGCCGGACATGTTCTTGTTCTGCGCGGACACCATCAGGTCGCGTATCCGCACGGCCGACTCGCTCAGGATGTGCAGGTTCGAGAAGTGGCTCTTCTGCGGATCCTTCGTCTCCTTGCCGGGCTCCGCGTCCTGCTTGCCGTCCGCGTCCGCGACCGGACCGGCCAGACGGCTCGACTTGTCCGACAGGTCGAGCGCGCCGAAGTTGTCGACGCGCTGCGACGCTTTCGCGTCCTTCGGATCCTGACCGACGAGCCCCGCGGCGAGCTTCTTGATCTTCGACAGCGGGATCGTCGCCGGCGGCGGTTTGCTCGGCCCGACCGCCGGTTTGATCGGTCCGATCGTCGGTTTTCCCGTCCCGGCCGGCGACTTCTTCATCAGCTGGCTCACGGGTTTGTGGAGCTGCGATCCGGAAGGACCCGTCTTCGTCAGGAGCTGCGGGACCGGCTGTCTCGGTCCTTGTTGGTTCGTCGATCCCGGCTTCTGTATCTGTTGCGTTCGGCTCACGGTCGGGTTCCCGTTCGACTGACCCGTCCCGATCCCAGTCGGATTCAACACCCTCTGGACCGGTTTGATCTGCTCCGGCTTGTTCGGAACGCTCTTCGGCTTGCCAGGACCGGCCGGATGCGACGCGTGCGGCTGCGCCGGCTGCACGGTCTTCTGGACCGGATTCGACGCTTTCGGGACCGGTTTGACCGCGTTCACGTTCTTCGCGACGGTCTGTTTCGCCGGCTGCTTGCTGAGCCCGGGACCGGCCGGCGGATAGTTCTTGTTCGGCACGAGGTTCGACGTCGGCACGAACTGTTTCTGCGGCGTCGGACCGATGAGCGTGATCTCGAGCGACGGCACCTTCGGGTCCGGGAACCGGTCCGGCGACTCGGACCTCCGCTTCTCGCCGGACACGATCTTGCTGACCGTGAACGAGTTCGGAGCGATCAGGTTCGGGACGCACTTCCGCTGCGGACTCGCCGGTTTCGCGGCGGGGACGACCGGGTGCGCGTCCGGCGCCGCGACCGTCTCTCTCTTCGGCGCGGGCGGCTCCTTCCCCGCGTCCCGCTCGGGACTGTCCGGCCGCTCGTCCTGTTCGACCTCGAAACGCACCTTCTTCGAACTATCCGCGTTCGGTCTCCCCGTCCCGTCGTCCGCGCCCTCGGCGACGGGTCTGTCGGGGCTCTTCCGCTCGCTAATGCTCGGGACCTCCTGCTGCACGCTCTGGATGTTCTTGTGCCGGACCTGTCTCATCTGCAGCAGTCTCTCTTTCGCGCTCATCTCGCTCGACGCGCACGCGCCGCCCGGACTCTCGTCCGAGTGCCGGTGCTTGTGCACCTTCTGCACGGACGGCGGCGTCAGCTTGACCTTCAGCTTCAGCACGTCCTCCTTCTCGAACTGATTCTGTATCTCGGCGTGGAGCCTGCGCCGTTTCGGCGCGTCCGCGTGCCTCGAATGCTTCGACTTCTTCCGTTTCTTCGACTCGGATCTCCGGAAATAGACCGGATCGTCGTTCTTGCCCTCGCCGAGCGACTTCTTGTACACGTGCTTCGAGATCCGGTCGGGATCTCCGTAATGTCGTCCGGATCCCTTCCGGCCGGACCTCTCGTTCGAATCCGCGCTGTACCTCCTCGCCGGCTCGACGTCCGTCTCGTCCTCCCCGTGCTTCTCCGCGCCCTTCCCGTAGAACGTCTCTTTCTCGTGGAAACTCTTCTTCTTGTTCCCGTCGTGTTTCTTCGTCTCGCTCCCCGCTATCGATTTACCCTTCTCGTGATTCGCTCCCGAGCTGTTCCGTCTGACCTCGACCCTCCTCATCCCGCCGCCGCTCCTCAGTTTACTCATCTCCATCGTTTCGAACTCCTCGCAACTGTCCTCGTCCTCCTCGTCCCCGCGTTTCTCGTCGCACTCCTCGCGCTGCTGCCTGATCAGATTCGCCCACTCGAGGTCGCGCTTCTTCGCGAACTCCCGGATGTCGTCGTCGTCGAACTCGTCGTTCGTCACGCGCTGCCGCTGCTGCCGCTGGTCCGCCTCCTCGCACCGTTTCTCCTCCTCGACGTTCGTCCGTTTCTCGTCCGGCTCGGTCTTGCCGTCCGGACGGTCCGGTCCGGCGTCCGCGTTCGACGGCTCGCAGCGGTCCGTCTGCCCGGACGATTTCGGGCTCGAGTCCGGGCTCGGCGTCAGCGGCGTCTGCTGCTCGTGCGGCTGCGGCTTGCGGGACGGCGGCGGCGACTCGAAGATCCGGTACATGAAACGCATCGGGTCGCTCTGGACGCGTGGAACAATCGCACCGGTCAATCGTCCGACCTGGATCGGATCTCGGTCGGGAAACAAACAGACAAACGCACTCACCCTTTTGTACTTGAACGTGTACGCGACGTCCATCAGCGTGAAGTACTTGGGCAGGATCTCGCCCTCGTAAATGATATCGACCTGAAACGAGACCCCACTCTAGAGACGAGACAGAGAGAGAGAGAGGGAGGATCGCCGCGAGCGTCGACGTACCCGGTGATGGAAGCTGAGTCCGTACTTCATCCGTATGAACTTGCTCAGGTGCTTGATGTTGACGCCGGCGGGACACTGCAGGTACCGCTTGTGGACGATATTCTCGTTCTTGTCCTGCGTCGACGTCCCGTCCGGCTTCGAACCGTCCTCGTTGTTGTTCTGCTCGTACTTCCCGCCGTCCTGACCGTCCAGTATCATGTTTATGTCGCTCTGGCGCGTCGCGGCGTCGACGTCCTCGTTGTAGTACTCGAGACTCAACGAGATCGAGTCGTCCGGCGAGAAGAAGTCCGACACGCTGGTCTGGATGTGCGAGAAGATCTAAGAGACATCGTCGACAGATCCATCAAACGGGTCAGACATTTGATCTAGATCATCTTTACCGGAAGTGATCGACGGTTCGTTTCAAAATATCGAAATCTAGTCGGCTAGACGCTCGGAAAAGAAAATATAACGAAGATCTGTTCAAATTCTATCATAAAAAAGGCACGCTGGATTTTTGCGAAATCTAGTAAGCTATTAGATCGAAATATTTGAAATCTAGACAGCTTAGAACTTCAAATACCTAGAAATCGAATGAGATCTCAAAGATCGAGTAGGCGTGTGTTTCGAAACAGTTGAAATCTAGTCGAGTTATATCTCTATGAGAATCGGTAATCGTAGTAGGCCTGGCGAACTGGCACAAGCTTTTGTTTTTTTCCCCTCAAAGCCTGCCAGTAATTTCTATGATCCACTGTGATTCGATCAACAGAAGAAAACCACAAAAAAGAAACAAGAAACTATCTTACTGATTCTTCCGGAGTTTCCGTGTGACTATCCGTGAGGATGCTATCCTCTGAACAGGAACTGGAAGCGCGCGCGTTCGTGTAGAACTCCGCACGTCGTTTCACCTCATTCTGGTACACGCTCGGTATCAATTTGTATACCAAGAGTTGGATGATCCTGTCTGGTCTGAAAGACAGGGGGAAAAAATACGATGAGGAATCCGTCCAGGAGATCCGGTTGAGGGAAGGAACCAAAAAAGCAGACTTACTTGAGAGCCGATAACGGTTTGTTTTTGTGGACGAGTATGTCGCACGTTGGGCAGTACTTGCTCGATTCCAGATACCGGACGATGCACGATCGACAGACTGAACAGAAGAGAGAGAAAACGTGATCAATGATCGATACCGAGGACTGCGACGGGATGCGCGCGCGGCGGCGGTACGTACACGTGTGCAGGCACTCGTTGATCGCGGTCGCGTCGATCAGGTATCCCTCGCACAGGCTGCACGTGATGTGCGGGTTCAGATCCCGGACGAGGACGCGCCGCTTCGCTCCGGCGACGTCGTGACGGAGGTCGCACGGTTCGGCCATGGTTCGAGTCCCGTGCGCCGGTCTAGGGGACAGTTTCCGTTTCACTGCGGTCCGCGAGGACGGTTATAATTCACTGTAAAAGAACGAGAGAACTGATTTGAGAACTCTAGATCTCTTTTTTATATTCCTCTCTCTCTCTCTCTCTCTCTGGACGCATATCCTTTTAGAGTGTGAAAGAAACAGAGATATCCTTCTATACGATTCTAGCTAGAAGGATGATATTTTACAATACTTTCAATCTGGTCGGCTTGTAGATCTATTGATCAGAGGATCTAGCAGCCTGAATGACAGAAAAATCAAGTTGTTTCAAAATTTGGTCGACTTTAGTTCGAATGATTGAAATATCTAGTAGGCTGATATTTTACAATATTTCACATCTAGTCGGATTATAGATCTATTGATCAGAGGATCTAGCAGTCTGAATGACAGAAAAATCTAGTTGTTTCAAAATTTGGTCGACTTTAGTTCGAATGATTGAAAAATCTGGCAGGCTGATGTTTTACAATATTTCACATCTAGTCGGCTTATAGATCTATTGATCAGAGGATCTAGCAGACTGATTAATAGAAAAATCCAGTTTTTTCAAAAAGGGTTGACTTCAGAATGAATGATTGAAAAATCTGGCACGCTGACCTTTGACAACATTTCAAATCTGGTCGTCTTATGGATCCAGTGATCAAACGATCTAGCAGTGTGGTTGACAGCAAAACCTGTGAAAACAGTAGCTCGGATCATCTGAAAACTAGTTGATTTCAACTAGTACGACTAAAAAATCTAGTAGACCGGTAATTCAGAACAATGAAAATCAGTTCGACTCATAGATCTAATAAACAGACGATCTAGTACTCTCATTCAATCGCAGACAGACGAAACGGACAGCTCGTATTACTCGAAAATCGTGAAATCTAGCAGGCTGTCGGTCGGCTTGTCGCTCCAGCGATCAAAGGATCTAACAGTGAATCGAAAGGGAAAGAAACGAATACGATTCCTTTGAACGTCAGAAAGAGACAGGACGATCGATTAAAAGAAAACACTTCGTGTCATCACTCCGTCTCACTCTAGAACCGACCGTGTCGCCCGTAACAGTTCTATGATATTTTCCGATTTTCATCTTTTCCGAATCTGTACATCAACTGTTTATTTATTTCCATAACCTGCGATCGTGCATCTCTCTCTGACACACGCACACACGCGCCCGTATCGATTTTTCATCGTTTCTGAAAACGTTTCGTGTACGTTTCCGTCGTACATTCTTCAATCCGCACACACACACACACACACACACACACACATAAAACAGAATCGAATCGAAGTATAAACAAGGCGAACGCCGACCGAAACACGTGACTGTCGTGTGTGCGATTTTTCGTCCGAGTCGGAAAACGGAAGAAAACGAGAGAGGACGACAGCGATCGCAGAAAAATCCGCTGATTTTTTTTTTGTCACATTTCAAAGCACACGCGTTCGACGAAAAATCGAATCGCGACAGAGACAGGGCGATGGTCACGCGTACGAAATCGTATGACCGTCTCTGTCTAGACACGTGTTCGATTTTTCAACGACAACGTAATTTAATTGAAACAGAGATAGAACTGTATAAGAACATTGTTTTGTATTTCTCTCTCACACACTCTTCAACTGACATATATATATATATATATATATATATATATATATATATATATATATATATATATATTTATCCCCTCTGATAAACGCACATCTTTCCACATCACAATAATAAAAAAAAAAAATCAGTACGGCCGCATCATCACGAAATATCTCCGCCTCACTCGCACCGTTCCCACACTCGGAAACGACCGGAACGGATCGTACCCGGCTGCGGATCGGTCGAAGCGAGACAGATGTATGCGAGACGTGTACAAATCGACACGGCCGTCTCGATCGTACGCGCGCGCTGGATCGGTCGCGAAAAATTTACACGTCGGCTCCGACGGAGACAGATAGACGGCTCTGTACGGTCGCGCGTGTATCTGTCTCGCTCGCCCGGACGGCCTCGTGAGCGTCGACACGACAAACTGTTGTGATCGGTTAGTCTGTCGTTCTCGTTTCGATCGACTGGCACTCCTATGCGGTGTTCTCTGTCGGAATAACAACTAGGGATGATACGACGACCACAACCCCTCTGGCATGAAATAATTATTGGCAGGGAAGCCGAAATGCAGGTTCGGAATCGTTCCACTATAGAAAAGTATCTACACACACACATATATATATATATATATATATATATATATATATATATATATATATATATATATATACACATATAAATATATATATATATATATATATATATATATACACATAAATACAAAACTAGCACCTAATTCTCTTTGTTATCAATCGACGCAGTGTTAGATAAGACACGGTTTTCTCTCTCTCACACACCCACCCACCCCCACGCATACAGTCTACGCGTCGATCCCGGTCGCATGAACGTGGATCCACAGGAACGTTCGAACGCGGCACACATCGCCCGCACACAAATATCATACAATATTTGAACGGGCCGGGGGCCGGAGGGAGGGTTAATAACACACATCGACCACCCCCGACCGACGGATTCGAATATCTGCGTTCGCCGTGCGCACACACGTTCTAGTGCCTCGCATCCCGACCCGATCCGCCGTCGGTCCCGCGGCGGTTCCGCAACGGCCCACGTAATGTGTAACGTCTACCCCGTCCGACGGCCGTCGCGCCCCCGCGCACGGACGCCCGTCAAACGCACGCTCGTTTTCGACACGAGTGCGCGTGTCTCACTCGGACGCACGTACGGGCGCGTGTCGCCCTCTCGATCGCCCGCGCGCCACGTCGCGACACACGTGTATCTCTGTTGTGTACACGTCTGTCTGGCTGTGTGTGTGTGTATTTGTGTTTGTGTGTGTATGTGTGTACGTGAAATTTTCCACCCTCTTGCCCTATTTAGTTTTTCTTTCTACGCTTCTAGTCGTTATTAAATATTCACTGATGTATATATATATACATATATACATATATATATATACATATGTATCTACATTTCCGCAATTACTTTCCTACCAACCTTATATATATATATATATATATATATATATATATATATATATATATATATATATTAGTTTGGTAGAGAAACAATTGCGTCTTATAGTCTAGAAACCCGTATATTTCCGCAATTATTTTTCTACCACCATTATTTATACATATATATATATATATATATATATATATATATATATATATATATATATATATATATATATATATATATATATATATATTAGTTTGGTAGAGAAATAATTGCGTCTTATAGTCTAGAAACCCGTATATTTCCGCAATTATTTTTTTACCACCATTATTTATACATATATATATATATATATATATATATATATATATATATATATATATATTAGTTTAGTAGAGAAACAATTGCGTTTTATAACCTTGAAAGCCGTACATTTCTGCAATTATTTTCCTACCAACCTTATGTGTACATATATATTATACGATTCCGAATCTCGCACGGGCCGCGCTCGCGCGGTTCCTGATCCAGAGATCTAGAGTCGATCGGCATGCACGCTCGTCCTTGTTCGGCGCGCCGGCTCGATCCACGGACACGACGAGACCGGGTACCGTTGTGTTCGTCTCGACTCGGAGACAAGATCCTCGGATCCTGACTGGATTCCGATTAGGATCTCTCACGTGACGGACTCGAAAGCGTCTCAACCGCGCCACCTGGCTCGATCCCGAACGTACAAATCTAAGGATAGATCGCGCTTCTTCGTTCAGATTAGTTTTTACAACTTCAGGTCTCTATGAATCTATAATTACTGCTGCTTATCTCGATTCCGAGATCGTCGATCGATTTTTAGACGCGATTCTTGGATCTAGACTCGATTTCAGTTCAGATTTCTCTCGAGACGGGCCGAAAGAATCCTTAAACCCACTATTGGTCACCGTTTCGAATCTAAGAGTCTAGTGATGGATCCTACTCCTTCATTCAGACTGTGTTCTACTGTTTAAGATCTCCATAAATCCACAACCTTACCATTTATCTCGATTTTGAGATCATCGATCGATGAGTAGGCGCGATTCCTAGATCCGGACTCGATTTCAATTCGAATTTCCGTCAGAACGGGCACAGAACATCCTAAATCGCTCCGTTTATCTCGATCCTGAGATCATCAATCGATGAATAGGCACGATTCCTGGATCCAGGCACGGTTACGATTCGGATTTCTCCCGGAACGAGGCCGGAAATACCGTCAATCTCGCTGTTTGTCTCGATTCTCGAACCTTAGAGTCTAAGCATAGATCCCATCCATTCTTTTAGACTGGATTTCACGATTTCAAATCCCTACAAATGACCGATCGTGCAGTTTATCTCGGTTCGAAGATCGTCGATCGACGGACGCGCACGATCCACGGATCCAGACACGATTTCGATCCGGATGCCTGTCAGGACGGACTCGAAGCATCCCCCGATCCGCTCCGTCCGTCCCGAAAGTCGACGGACACGGTCCGTTCGTCCGTCTCGACTGTTCCGGCACTCTACAGAACCTCGAACCGTACTGCTCGTCCCGATCCGGTGACGCACGCGGTCACGGCTCCCGGATCCGGACCGAATTTCAATCCGGCCGGTTCCCAGGACGTGCCCGAACCGTCCGGCCCGCTCCGGGACGATCGACACGTGTAGCGCACGGCGTGCGCGCGCACCCGACAAAAACAGTCGACACGTCGACGAATCGCATCCCGGAAACGAACCACCGGCCGTCAGTATATCGTTTCTATTTTTTTTTTTATTAAAAACCAAACAAAACGAACAACAGAACGGCGCAGACACATGAATGGAAAATCGAGCGTGCGTCGGGTATCGCTTCATCTGTCGAAACGGTCCGTGCGACTCTCGTCTGTTTCGATCACGGCCTACTACTGCGTGCCAACGTCAGATCGATTGTGTTGTGATGTGCCGTCTGTCTGTTGTTTTTTTTCTCCCGGATCGAGAGACCGGGTTTTCTCGTTCGATCCGATACTTTTCCGATCGGCCAGTGGCGTGCACGGACGTTTTCACGCGAACAATGCACGAATAACATGTCGAGGAATACAAATGTACAAACAGATCAATGCAAACAAACACCTCGGACAGATATATATATATATATATATATATATGGATATGAAAGAGCGTGCGAACTGGCAACGTCGCACGAATAATAACAAAACAGCGTAGTGTGGTCGTGTTTCGGCAACGTCGCCGCACCAACACACACACACATTATACATGCACACGCCATCTTGTAGAACGCACGACGCGCGTGCACACACACACACACACATATGGCGAGCGAAGGCAACTAGATGTTGGAGAGAAGAAAAAAAAAAGCACACACACGAACCTCGTACGCTGGTGCTGCGACGTACGTCCGTCCCGTGTCGAGGACATGCTCGCACGTGTCGGACAGAGACGGCTGCACGCTTTCACCGGCGAATCCGCGTTTCGAACACAGCGCGCACACTGGCACAGCTGAGAAACACAAACACAAACAGGCAGGCACATCGGCACGTCACACACACACACACGAGCGCGGATCGAGTGTGCGTTTGTACAGCGGAGCAGAGACACTCGGCACTCACGCTCACTCACACTGACACACACACACACTGACAGAGAATCGACAGCTCTGGTTCTCTTGTCTCTCCGGTTCGAATCGCGCGGCGCGTTTCGGACACGGCGCGCGCGCGCGCACGCACTGCACGCGGCACACGCACGCACGCACGTCACTGGCGAGGACGGCACGGCACGCACGCACCGACGATACGCTCGTCGCACACGTCCCGTATCCGTGTGCGTCTCCTCTCTGTCTCTATCGATGTGTGCGTTGACGATGCGCGTTCGTTCGTCGTTTGTTTTGACGCGACGGGAGCGACGTGCACGGCAACCGACCGAACTCGACGCACTGAACGAAGGTACCGGCGTTGTTCGCTTGTCTTGTCGTTGCGTTTCGATTGCTCGCCGTGCCACCCCGGCCGGCCGACACGCCCATCGACCAATCGCGAACGGCGCGCCGTATTGACGTCAGACGAAACGCGACGGACGCGCACGGACCGAGCCGAAACGGACGAGCGACGACGCGGCCGAACCATTTTGTCTACGGTCGCTTCGATCCGGTGCGAATTTTTTTACAAGAGGTGCCGTTTTGCAACACACACACACATATTATATATATATATATATATATATATATATATATATATATATGTGTGTGTGCGCACATGTCTCTCATTCCGTGTCATCCGAGTCCCGTTTCAGTGACAGGTTCTTCTCCCCCGTTTCATGAAACCGCGGCCCGTATTGATTTTTCGAAAACGCGCCGCGTACGCATCCCGCAGGAACATATCTAGACGGCGGCGTCGCGCCGTCTCTGTCCGACGCCGCGCGGCCCGGCTGCGTCCGTCTCGTTTCGAACGCCGTTCGGCCGATCGCGGCGCGCTGGACGCGCGCTCGTCTTTTTTTTCGAAACGGCGCGCGTGCGGAAATTCGCGATCGCGGCGGCCGGGTCCGATGGACGTTCCGGACGGTCCTGTTTCGACCCGAACGGCCGCGGTCCGAATTAAGGTCGACGTGTCGGTCTCTGGATCGACGGATCGAGGGAGGAAATGTCGTTTGCGCTGATTACTAAGTATCGTCCGTTTCGGGCGAGTACGGGCCTGGTGTTAGGTCTCTTCGATCAGAACTGATTGATCGAAGCGTCGGCTCCAGAAACCGGCGCTGGATGTCTTGAAAGAGGTCCGATTCGTGTCTTTTCTCTATGAAAAAACAGTTGCTCGGTCCGGTCGCTTGTCTTAAAACAAAACACTGTCGATTCGCAAACAGAAAATCCGGAAGGCACGCCCTCTCTCCGATTTCAAACTCCCATCGCGACCGGTCGAATATCGCGAGATTTTCGGATTTCATACCGGTACGGTCCTGGAGATTCGGTGTTTTTCTTTTTTTGCTTTTCTTTTGAAACATCAACGTCCGATCGTAGAGTGCTCGACGAACACACATTCTAAAACATCTGCTCGGACGAAATGTGAAAAAAAAATCACTAAGCAATGTCGGTACGGTCCTGGAAAAACCGTTAAAATCGAAATTCGTTTTTTTTTCGATTCGTTTTTGTTAAAACGTCACCGTACGGTGAGACGTGAAACAAAACACAGTCGGTAGTTTATTTCCGGTCGCGGCACGCTAGATCGAACCAAAAGAAAAATTAAATTAATTTAAATTGTTCGTGTACGGGCCTGGAACGACTCCGATGTCTTTTTCCGGAAGGAAATCGGCACGCCGTTCGATCAAAACAGAAGAACGTCGGGTTTCATTGGCAGTCCGGTCACGGCACGCTAGATGAATCGAAATTCGTTTTTTTTTCTGTTCCCGCACACGATTCGTTTTTGTTAAAACGTCACCGTACGGTGAGACGCGAAACAAAACACACACGACGGTAGTTTATTTCCGGTCGCGGCACGCTGGATCGAAACGAAAAACGTTTAAATTGTTCGTGTACGGGCCTGGAACGCCTCCGATGTCTTTTTCTTCTGGTAGGAAATCGGCACGCCGTTCGATCGAAACAGAAGAACGTCGGGTTTCGGTGACAGTCCGGTCACGGCACGCTAGATGAGTCGAAACTCGTTGGATTTTTCCTGTGAAAATCGGGCAGGTCTTCGAAAATGGCGCGGTTTATCAAACTGGGCAGGTTTTTCTTAATGGCGTTATATATATATATATATATATATATATATATATATATATATATGTATGTATATATATATATATTTAAAAAAAAAAAAACAATTGAAAATAGTGTCAGTACGGATCTGCTTCATCTTTGAAAACCGACAAATCGTTTTATTTTTCTGAATATAAAACGAAGCGCAATTGTTTCTTTCCATCGAAATAAATAAAACAACATCGGCATTCAGCGGACAGGGAAAAAAAGCCGATCGTGTAATTTCGATCACGGCACGCTTCGTGAAAATTGAGGCTGAACGATCGCGGTTTTGAAAATGGCGTTGTTTTTCGATTTTTTTACTTTAAAACAAAACAACGTTGATTTTCAATCAAAACAATCGAAAATTCCCGGTCACGGCCCGCTCGACGGATCGACATTCGTGAAAATTGAGGCTGAACGATCGAGTCTTCGAAAATGGCGTTGTTTTTCAATTTTTTTACTTTTTTTTATTTTTTCTTGAATAATCGACAATAATCGGTTTCCGTCTCAAGTTTTGAACCGTAGAGTCGATCCAGCGGTGTATCGACAGTTTCACATACATAATTATATACTAGAGAGAGAGATGAGTGTTCCGGCGACTCGAAAATAAAATCCAAAATGGTAATTTTTCAAAAAAATGCTCAGAATTCCATTTTTTTCGAAAAAACGACAATAATCGGTTTCTGTCTCAAGTTTTGAACCGTGGAGTCGATCCAGCGGTGTATCGACAGTTTCACATATATAATTATATACTAGAGAGAGAGATGAGTGTTCCGGGACTCGAAAATAAAATCCAAAATGGTAATTTTTCAAAAAAATGCTCAGAATCCGATTTTTTTCGAAAAATCGACAATAATCGGTTTCTGTCTCAAGTTTTGAACCGTAGAGTCGATCCAGCGGTGTATCGACAGTTTCACATACATAATTATATACTAGAGAGAGAGATGAGTGTTCCGGCGACTCGAAAATAAAATCCAAAATGGTAATTTTTCAAAAAAATTGCTCAGAATTCGAATTTTTTCGAAAAATCGACAATAATCGGTTTCTGTCTCAAGTTTTGAACCGTAGAGTCGATCCAGCGGTGTATCGACAGTTTCACATACATAATTATATACTAGAGAGAGAGATGAGTGTTCCGGTGACTCGAAAATAAAATCCAAAATGGTAATTTTTCGAAAAAAATGCTCAGAATCCGATGTTTTTCGAAAAATCGACAATAATCGGTTTCTGTCTCAAGTTTTGAACCGTAGAGTCGATCCAGCGGTGTATCGACAGTTTCACATACATAATTATACACTAGAGGGAGAGATGAGTGTTCCGGCGACTCGAAAATAAAATCCAAAATTGTAATTTTTCGAAAAAAATGCTCAGAATTCGATTTTTTTCTCGTGTGTGTGTGTGTGTGTGAGAATGAGAATGTTTTCGACCGCAGAACACAGATGTTAGCACTTACCGAACGGCGGCCGTGCGCTGTGACAACAGCTGTTTTCGACGAATCGTCAAGGCCGAACGGCGTGCCGGAACAGAGACGGACGATCGATAGATCGTCGATAGATCCCGCGCGCACGGACGGTCGATCATCCCGTTCGAGACTAGCCTCGCCCGCTCGCGCGCGCTACCGTTCGAATCGAATCGTTTTCGGGCCGCGATTCGATCGATCCACACTGACAGGACCCTTCGAACGATTTCGATTTAGAGTCTTTCGAAGAGCCGATAATCGGCGTCGATTCCTCAAGTGGATCATGAGGCCTATTCGAAAAACCTGCCATTTTGAATTATATTTTCTGGTTATCAGTGCATATACATCTCCTTCTAGTGCACAGTCATGTATGCGATACCGTCGATCCATCGCTGAATCGACTCTAGAAGTCGAAACTTGAGATTGAAACAGATTTTTGAAAAAAATCGGATTCTGAGCATTTTTTTGAAAAATTACCATTTTGGATTTTATTTTCGAGTCGCCGGAACACTCATCTCTCTCTCTAGTATATAATTATGTATGTGAAACTGTCGATCCACCGCTGGATCGACTATACGGTTCAAAACTTGAGACAGAAACCGATTATTGTCGTTTTTTCGAAAAAATTCGAATTCTGAGTATTTTTTTCGAAAAATTACCATTTTGGATTTTATTTTCGAGTCGCCGGAACACTTATCTCTCTCTCTAGT
>CM068325.1:5172163-5199663 GCA_034766995.1 Acanthacorydalis orientalis | reverse complement strand
TTAGTATTGGGAATGATCAACGATCGCTGATCTATGAAAATATAGGATGGAAATCCAAAGATCTAAGAGATATTTTTTCCGGTTCTGTTTTTTTGTTTTCTGGACAGATATTTCTCTTATACATCATCTGATGGTCCTGAAAAGATCTCATATCTTCATAACAAAACGATTTCAGACAAACACAGATACAGATAAATCCTAATTTAAAAAAGATCTATAATTTAAAAAAGGATCGATCGAAAAATGGCTGGTTTTTCAGATCAGTCGTTCGGAACTTTCTAAAAGAATGACAGTCAGTCGTTCAAATCGATCCAAGTTGGACGCGAAAGAGACACTCTGATGATTTTTTCTGGATCAATGATCGAGGATTAGATCAGTGTTTGATTTTAAGCGGTGCGATCAGTCTTTTCTTTCAATTCGCGCTTAAAAGCAGGTCCAGCACTCGATCTTTGTCGTATTGCAGTGATTCAGATCTGTATGGTGTCGATCCATCGCTGGATCGACTCTATAGATCATCAAAAATCGAAAAGTGTGACGTTTTTGACAATTCTGGCGTTTTGAATTTCATTTTCGGATTTCCAGTACGTGTATCTCTCTTTCTAGTATATAGTCGTGTGTATGAAACTGTCGATCCACCGCTGGATCTACTCTATAGTTCAAAACTCGAGATGGAAACAGATTGTCGATTTTTTTAAAAAAAATCAAATTCTGAGGATTTTTTGAAAAATCCGACCATCTAAATGTTATTTTCGGATCACCAGCACACTTATCTCTCTCTTTGGTATATAGTTATGTATATGAAAGTGTCGATCCACCGCTGGATCGACCGGAATGATCAAAACTTGTGATAGAAACAGATTTGTCGATTTTTTTGAAAAAAACGAATTGTGACACGTTTTTTGTAAAAATCTGCCATTTTGAATTTTTTTTCGGGTTGTGAGTACATATATCTCTTTTTCTAGCATATATTCATGTATATGAAACTGTCGATCCACCGCTGGATCGACCGGAATGATCAAAACTTGTGATAGAAACAGATTTGTCGATTTTTTTGAAAAAAGCGAATTGTGACACGTTTTTTGTAAAAATCTGCCATTTTGAATTTTTTTTCGGGCTGTGAGTACATATATCTCTTTTTCTAGCATATATTCATGTATATGAAACTGTCGATCCACCGCTGGATCGACCGGAATGATCAAAACTTGTGATAGAAACAGATATGTCGATTTTTTTGAAAAAAAACGAATTGTGACACATTTTTTGTAAAAATCTGTCGTTTTGATTTTTTTTCGGGTTGTGAGTACATATATCTCTCTTTCTAGCATATATTCATGTATATGAAACTGTCGATCCACCGCTGGATCGACCGGAATGATCAAAACTTGTGATAGAAACAGATATGTCGATTTTTTTGAAAAAAGCGAATTGTGACACGTTTTTTGTAAAAATCTGCCGTTTTGAATTTTTTTTCGGGTTGTGAGTACATATATCTCTCTCTCTAGTATATACTCATGTATATAAAACTGTCGATCCACCGCTGGATCGACTCGAAAGGTCAAAACTTGAGATGGAAACAGATTTGTCGATTTTTTTGAAAAAAAGCGAATTGTGACACGTTTTTTGTAAAAATCTGCCGTTTTGAATTTTTTTTCGGGTTGTGAGTACATATATCTCTCTCTCTAGTATATACTCATGTATATAAAACTGTCGATCCACCGCTGGATCGACTCGAAAGGTCAAAACTTGAGATGGAAACAGATTTGTCGATTTTTTTGAAAAAAGCGAATTGTGACACGTTTTTTGTAAAAATCTGCCATTTTGAATTTTTTTTCGGGTTGTGAGTACATATATCTCTCTTTCTAGCATATATTCATGTATATGAAACTGTCGATCCACCGCTGGATCGACCAGAATGATCAAAACTTGTGATAGAAACAGATTTGTCGATTTTTTTGAAAAAAGCGAATTGTGACACGTTTTTTGTAAAAATCTGTCGTTTTGAATTTTTTTTCGGGTTGTGAGTACATATATCTCTCTTTCTAGCATATATTCATGTATATGAAACTGTCGATCCACCGCTGGATCGACCGGAATGATCAAAACTTGTGATAGAAACAGATATGTCGATTTTTTTGAAAAAAAAGAATTGTGACACATTTTCTGTAAAAATCTGCCGTTTTGAATTTTTTTTCGGGTTGTGAATACATATATCTCTCTTTCTAGTATATATTCATGTATATGAAACTGTTGATCCACCGTTGGATCGACTCGAAAGGTCATAACTTGAGATGGAAACAGATTTGTCGATTTTTTTAAAAAAGCGAAATGTGACAAATTTTCTGCAAAAATCTGCCGTTTTGAATTTTTTTTCGGGTTGTGAGTACATATATCTCTCTCTCTAGCATATATTCATGTATATGAAACTGTCGATCCACCGCTGGATCGACCGGAATGATCAAAATATATATTTATATATATATATATATATATATATATATATATATATATATATATATATATATAATTGTGAAGATCATCAACTAGCAGAAGAACTACAGATCTTCGAATCAATCATATTTGATCAAGTTTTCAAAATATAAATCGATATCAACACTTCTTAGATCTCTATGTGAGTCGATTTCTCTCTCTCTCTCTCTCTCTCTTCCTCTCTCTTCCTCTCTCTCTCTCTCTCTATATATATATTCATTTACATATATCTACAAACGCAAATAGAGAACAATCTAATCAAATTCCTTTTTAACACACTTCCAGTTCACAAAATCAAATATTATATCTAACCTCATTTCACCCCTATATACCAATTATATACAGGAATATATATATATATAAAAGTGTGTATATAAGGGAAAACACGTCAGGCTTAGTACATAATGAGGTTTTTTTTTACAAGAACCGTTTTCAGAACATGAGAAGCAGACAGCCAGCGGCTCCACCGACACACATACAACTATAAATAATGTACAAATGCATATATATATATATATATATATATATATATATATATATATATATATATATATATATATATATATATATATATATATACAAATATATCTATAAAAGTATGTACAAATGTATATACGTACTTATTTCGGCATTGAAATACAACAGAGATGGATTGACAGTGTGATAAGAGACGAGACGATCGACTCCACAGTGTGTACAAGTGAGTTGAACTGATTGTGTACTGTCGTTCGTGTGTCGATCTCCATCGCACACTGCGACCAGGTCATATTTATATACTGTACAATGACGTTCGTCGTTCGTTTGCTTGCTCGCCTGCTAGATTATTCCGTCAGGGTTGCACAAAGCTGACTAGATCTGTCGGTCCGTTTTTTTTTTCTTTTTTTTTCAAAAAAAACTCGACCGTGTCGTTTGAAATCACTGCACCACGGTCCTGTTCGATTCGCGGCGATTGCGAAACTGGCACGTCTTGTACGGAATTTAATGCTGTTTTGAACGATGCTGAAAAATTTCAATTCGGACAAAAGACCGTCGAGACATTTTCAAAAAACGCTCGGCACACTAGCTTCTGCCTGTCTGATAATCGGTTTCTATTTCTGAACGTTACTACGGGCCTGTACAAATTTTTAAAGAATAATTAAAGTAGACCGTCCTTTAGAGGATTTAACGCTGTTTGCAACGGTGTTAAAAATTTTCAATTCTGACAAAAGACTATCGAGAAATTTTCAAAAAACACTCGACACACTAGATTCCACCTGTCTGAAAATCGATCATTACTTTCAGATACTACTACGGGCCTGTATAAATGTGAAAAATAACCAAAATATTATTTCTTGTAGAGAATTTAACGCTCTTTTCAACTATACTAAAAGAATTTAATTTCGACAAAAGACTGTCGAGAAATTCTTCAAAAACGATCAACACACTAGATTCCATCTGTTTGAAAATCGATTATTACTTTCAAACACTACTACGGGCCTGTAAAAATTTTAAAAATTACCAAAATAAGACTTCTTGTAGAGAATTTAATTCTCTTTTCAACGATATAAAAAGAAACTAATTTCGACAAAAGACTGTCGAGAAAATCTCAAAAAACTATCAACACACTAGATTCAACTTATCTGAAAATCGATTATTACTTCTAAGCACTACTACGGGCCTGTATAAATTTGAAAAAATGGCCAAAACAGGATTTCTTGTAGAGAATTCGACGTTGTTTCCAACGACACGCGATTGTTTAAAGTTTAACAAGAGACTGTCAGAGAAATCAACAAGAAAGAGGCAAAGCACGCTCGATTTCACTTGTCTGAAAATCGGCTACAATTTCAAAGCACTAAGACGGGTCTGTATATATTTTTAAAAAAAAATAAAACGGGACATCTTATAAACAATTGAATGCCGTTTCCGACAATATAAATTGTTTTGAATTTCGATCAAAGCCTGTGTAGATATCCGTAGTTTTTTGAAAATGATCTATAATTCACACTTCGTCGATCTAGAAGGCCATGGATCCAATCTTAGCAGCTCGGTAATCTGATCGTACAGGTCACAGGTGACTGGATCGATCGTCGAGACGCTATGTGGGTCTCTAGATCGGCCTTTTACGATCTACAGCTGAGAAATGATCAAGATCGAGCCGTCGATTCTTTTCTACCAGTCCAGCGGTGGATCGACGCTCGTACGATTTTTGTACAGCCATCGTTTCGAACGAAAAACACGCAGCCGTGCAGCAGAAACATTTTCAAGTGGTAGAGCGACGGACGATCCGTCTTTCCGTTTCCCTCCGCGGCCACTTTTGTGTGCGACGAACGCGCACGCTAGCTCGTTCTCTGTCCGACGCGCTGTCGTCACTCCGTACGACTTTGTTCCTACTTTCGCTCGGACGACACGAACGGTCGGAAAGTCCGTACCGCGTTCGGATCGCACACAATCTGTCAAAGATTCATAGATCCTTAGATCTGCATAAATGTCATTGATACTGGAACGATCTGTAGATCTTCATACGGGCCGATCTTCGAGCGGATTTTCATAGAAAGACTCGCGATTAGGCGCTCGATCTGCTGAAAATCTCCATAGATCATCGATCAATCCTCACGGTCTAAGAGTCGACAGGGACGGTTTCGGATCTCCGCGCATACTTCTCGACGATCGATACGAAACGAACGTGCTGATCGCTCGAAAATTCGATCTATAGATCTTTCAGAGACAGAGAAATCACATGGACTGGACATAAAAGGAAGTTGTATTAAAGCAATGATTCAATAATGCCGTACTGATCGATCCAGAGATCTCTCTGTGAGAATTTGTAGATTTGCGAATCCGTATGGATCCGATCTACGAGCTGACGATCCACAATCGATCGGACGAGCCGTTCGTTAGAAGCGAACTCGTGTCAGGGATCTGGGAGGATGAAGAAACACCGTATAGATCTCTTTTCGTTCGGATCTAGTGACTTTTTTGAGATTTTTTATAAATCTCTGAATAAATAAAGGACAGATCTATAAATTGAAGATCTATAATCGATCAAATTTGTGGATAAATCCGAGTAATTTGGGTAAAAACAGACAAAAACCTGTGATTATGGAGAAGATTAATTTAGATCCATTTTCGACAGGATCCAGCGACTTATTTGGGATTATTTGTAAATCTCTGAATAAATAAAGGTCAGATCTATAAATTGAAGATCTATAATCGATCAAATTTGTGGATAAATCTGAGTAATTTGGGTAAAAACAGACAAAAGCCTGTGATTATGGAGAAGATTAATTTAGATCCATTTTCGACAGGATCCGGCGACTTATTTGGGATTATTTGTAAATCTCTGAATAAATAAAGGTCAGATCTATAAATTGAAGATCTATAATCGATCAAATTTGCAGAGTATGGAGAAAAATCGTATAGATCTCTTTTCGCTCCGATCTAGTGACTTCTTTGTGATTATTTGTAAATCTCTGAACGAACACAGATCAGATCTGCACGCTGATGATCGATCATCGACCGAATTTAAAGAGAGAATCGTGCAATTCGAGAAAGACCTCCGTCGGATAGAGATGAACCGTATAGATCTTCCGTCTAAAGATACACAGATTCGTGGGAGAGGAACTCATCGAATCGTTCGATCATCCAAACAACTATTTCTCTCTCTCTCTCTCTCATCGATTTCATCTCACACCGTTCGAAAATTCGGATTCACAGAGTGTCCGCAGACTTTCGGATCGTGCCACGCGCGCCACACACACTAATCTTTCGGCAGTGACGCGGCGAACTGTGCGACACTGGCCGACGGAAGCGCGACAGAGACGCACGCGGCCTCTGTGTAGATCCGTGCGGGTCTCTCCGTCGCACCCGTTGTGTGCGCCGCTGCCGGTTTTGTAATGAGACCGCGCGATAATGCGCCGAACGACAGAGTTGCAGTCGACATAGACCGTCGTCTGTTTCGAAAAACAGTCGAACGTGACAGTTCCCGCCATTGTATACGATGTGTGATTGTATATGAAGGTCGGATCTGTACGCTGACGATCTATAATCGATTTAATTCGAGGAAATAGGTGTGCAATTCGGAGAAATCAGCGCAGAAGTTCTGCGAATGTTGAAGAAAAATCGTATAGATCTCCTTGTGCTCGGATCTAGTGATTTGTTTGGGGATCATTTGTGAATCTATAGACATACGAAGGCCAGATCTATGTCCTGAAGATCTATATTCGATTCGATAAGTGCGCGATTTCGGTCCAGACCGTCACACTCATGAATCACGGCCGAACCGTTTCTCCAAACAAGAGATCCACCGCCATACAACCCTCACAGTATTCAACAGTGGATCGTTGCTCGATCAGTCTTTTTCTCTCTCTCCGTTCCGTCGACCGTCGCTGAAACGATTCGCAGGGAATCGATCCGCCTCTCGGACAGATCACCGATCTAGATAGCCGTCCTGCCGTGATCCACGGATACGATCCATCCGCTTCTAGATCTGATCGTCGCGCGTCGACAGATCCGCAAGCGGTCACCGGATCCGATAGAATGATCTCACTCGAGTCCGTTCTGTTTCAAATCATTCGATAGATCCGATCATTGTGTCTGTACGAAGATCTACGGATCTATCCATAGATTTACGTCGAGAAAAAGGGACCGGATCTGACCGAAAGGCGATTTATGTGACACTTCCGTATTGCAGATCTTCGAGCGGTCTGGATCTTCGATCCAGGACCGAGTTTCTAGATCCGCTCGTTCCCTCTTCGTCGCTCGAACGGATCGGTCCGCGCGTCGAGACTACAAGTCTGTGTATCGAGCACCTCTGAACGACAGCCGACGTTTCGTGCAAGCTGTCGGCTCAGACCGTTGTTCGCCGCCGCGTCTCGACACACACGCGCTCGTTCCGTCTCGCTCGCACGGCGCGCGCGTCCTTGTCCCTTTTTAGAAGGGAGTCGCATGCGTGCCCCACGTACGTACACACGGATCAGTCGGATCGGTTCGCTCGTTCGGCCTGTGTGTACACGAAGCGTCGCATCCCGGTTTTTCGCGTCGACCGGAACAGAAGACGAACGCGCGCCACAGCACACTGCGTGCGAGGACACGACGTGTCGGCTGGATAACAAGTGAACGGACGACGCCGTCGTCGAAATCGTCGGTCGAGTCGGCCGTGGAGACGGACCGCACTGACAAGTGAGCGAGAACGTCGTCGTGTCTGTTGTTTTTCTCGTCTGTCGACTGTCTTTCGGGCCGGTCCGGCCGTCGTACTACTACGGTTCACGTGTTCGGTTTACACGCGACAGTCGACCGTTCCGTCCGTGCGTGTGCGTGCGTGCGAGTGAGTGAGTGCGATCGAGATACAAAACGGGAACGAAACTGTGATGGAGTGCGCTGATTCGAACCGAGGACGTAAGTCGATCTGTTTGTTTTTCCTTTTTTACACACACACACACACACCTTCGGTGTGTGTGTGTGTGTACACGAGTTCAATTGTTCGACGACAATTGAGTATCATTTGTTATTCATGCTCTCTCATCTTGTTTCGATGTTCTTTTATTATCGTTGTTGTTGTTGTTGTTGTCTCGTCCCGCGCCTTCTAGATAGTGCGTACGATCCCCCTGACAGGAATGGAATCGATGTGTGCGTGTGCGATGGAATGATTCGGAGATGTCGGTCGGTCCGTCTGTCATCGTGTCGGGAGTTCAGTTCGGGCACAAATGTGACATCGTCGGACGTTTCGATGTTGTTTTTTCGGCTGTCATTACAGTCATCTAGACTGTTTATCTAATCGGTTATGAACGTGCGATGAATAGTCACGGACGGTTTTGTACAATCGGCCATATTTCATGTGCGAAAGTAGCCTTAAACAGTCTTAGACAGTTTGTCCAATCAGCCTGGTTTTATGTGCGAAAAACGGTTTTAGACAAATTGCCTGATCGGCCATGTTTCATGTGCGAAAGTAGCCTTAAACAGTCTTAGACAATTTGTCTAATCAGCCTGGTTTTATGTGCGAAAAACAGTCTTAAACACTTTTAGACAATCATCTCATCGAATCAATCTAGGAATTGTTTCAGTTACATTACGGGCCTGTAAGCCGATATATCGGTTCGAAATTTGGTCCGTTTATTAAAAATAATCAGATTTTCAACACCCTGTATTTACTTTTACTCCAATCTCCCTATTTTTCTATTTATTTACAAAAAATGACCGCTCTGTCTCATCGAATCAATCTAGAAATTGTTTCAGCGACATTACGGGCCTGTAAGCCGATATATCGGTTCGAAATTTGGTCCGTTTATTAAAAATAATTAGATTTTCAACACCCTGTATTTACTTTTACTCCAATCTCCCTATTTTTCTATTTATTTGCAAAAAATGGCCGCTCTGTCTCATCGAATCAATCTAGAAATTGTTTCAGCGACATTACGGCCCTGTAAGCCGGTATATCGGTTTGAAATTTTCTCCACTTATAAAAAATACTCATCTTTTTAACACCCTGTACTTATTTTGTCTCAAATCTCCCTATTTTTCTATTTATTTGATAAAAATGGCCGATCTGTCTCATCGAATCAATTTAGAAATTGTTTCAGCGACATTACGGGCCTGTAAGCCGGTATATCGGTTCGAAATTTGGTCCATTTATGAAAAATAATGTGTTTTTTAACACCCTATATTTATTTTTACTCAAATCTTCCTATTTTTTTATTGATTAAATAAAAATGGCCGATTTATCTCATCGAATCAATCTAGGAATTGTTTAAGCGACATTACGGGCCTGTAAGCCGGTATATCGGTTCGAAATTTGGTCCAGTTATTAAAAATAATCATCTTTTTAACACCCTGTACTTATTTTGTCTCAAATCTCTCTATTTTTCTATTTATTTGTTAAAAATGACAGATCTGTCTCATCGAATCAATCTAGAAATTGTTTCAGCGACATTACGGCCCTGTAAGCCGGTATATCGGTTCGAAATTTGGTCCAGTTATTAAAAATAATCATCTTTTTAACACCCTGTACTTATTTTGTCTCAAATCTCCCTATTTTTCTATTTATTTGATAAAAATGGCCGATCTGTCTCATCGAATCAATCTAGAAATTGTTTCAGCGACATTACGGCCCTGTGAGCCGGTATGTCGGTTTGAAATTTGGTCCAGTTATAAAAAATAATCATCTTTTTAACACCCTGTACTTATTTTGTCTCAAATCTCTCTATTTTTCTATTTATTTGATAAAAATGTCCGATCTGTCTCATCGAATCAATCTAGAAATTGTTTCAGCGACATTACGGGCCTGTAAGCCGGTATATCGGTTCGAAATTTGGTCCAGTTATTAAAAATAATCAGATTTTCGACACCCTGTACTTATTTTGTCTCAAATCTCTCTATTTTTCTATTTATTTGTTAAAAATGTCCGATCTGTCTCATCGAATCAATCTAGAAATTGTTTCAGCGACATTACGGGCCTGTAAGCCGGTATATCGGTTTGAAATTTGGTCCAGTTATAAAAAATAATCATCTTTTTAACACCCTGTACTTATTTTGTCTCAAATCTTCATATTTTTCTATTTATTTGATAAAAATGGCCGATCTGTCTCATCGAATCAATCTAGAAATTGTTTCAGCGACATTACGGCCCTGTAAGCCGGTATATTGGTTTGAAATTTGGTCCAGTTATTAAAAATAATCAGATTTTCAACACCCTGTACTTATTTTGTCTCAAATCTCTCTATTTTTCTTTTGATTTGATAAAAATGGCCGATCTGTCTCATCGAATCAATCTAGAAATTGTTTCAGCGACATTACGGGCCTGTAAGCCGGTATATCGGTTTGAAATTTGGTCCAGTTATAAAAAATAATCATCTTTTTAACACCCTGTACTTATTTTGTCTCAAATCTTCATATTTTTCTATTTATTTGATAAAAATGGCCGATCTGTCTCATCGAATCAATCTAGAAATTGTTTCAGCGACATTACGGGCCTGTAAGCCGGGATATCGGTTCGAAATTTGGTCCAGTTATAAAAAATAATCATCTTTTTAACACCCTATACTTATTTTGTCTCAAATCTCCCTATTTTTCTATTTATTTGTTAAAAATGCCCGATCTGTCTCATCGAATCAATCTAGAAATTGTTTCAGCGACATTACGGGCCTGTAAGCCGGTCCATGGGTTCGAAATTTGGTCCAGTTATAAAAAATATTCTGCTTTTCAACACCCTGTACTTATTTTTACTTAAATCTTTATATTTTTCAATCGATTTGATAAAAATGGCCCGATCTGTCTCATCGAAGCAATCTGGAAATTGTTTCAGCGACATTACGGGCCTGTAAGCCGGTATATCGGCTCGAAATTTGGTCCGTTTATGAAAAATAATCTGTTTTTCAACACCCTGTATTTACTTTTACTCACATCTCTCTATCCTTCTATTGATTTGATATATATATATATATATATTTATGTATATACATACATAACGGGGCTGATCGACAAACGCACGTTGTTGTTAGGTGAGACCGTACTTACATACACACACACACACACACACATACATACATACAATAAGGGTTGCACGGTTTTACAACAGGGGTGCGCGTCTCACTCGGCCGGGCGCCTTGAGCGAGCGTTCCGTCTCGCTCGCGCTCGCGCGCGTCCACTCACTCCGTCACGCTCGCCGATCGTCGTCTATCCGTGCGACGTCACTGTCTGTCGTGCGGTCGGCACGGATACCTAGATCCCGTGTTGTTTCTCTCAACTGTTTCGAAGAAGCCCGGCCTGCTTTCTGTTTCTCGACTGACAGATCCGCTGTTTTCTCACCATTTCTTCTTCTCTCATCTCATATATATATATATATATATATATATATATATATATATATATATATATATATATATTCACATCTTGCACTCTCTGTGAGTGCGACACGACGAAGCCGTCCGTTCGAGTGAGACGAACAATGAAAGGACTGAATTTCGAACGTTCGTCCGTCCTTTGCTTCCCGTTCCGTCGTCGCTATTTCGTGCGTCCTCGAATAACTCGATTCCCACGAGAATCGAATCTCGAGATCTGGTCTGTCGAAGCGCTCGTCCGTCGTCACCGGCCCGTCGCGCTCGGGAACGGATCTAGCATTCCGTGTACCGAAACATCGAACGGATAGACTGAGCATGCGCTGTCGGTCGAGTCTTAGGGAATCTGTCGATCTTGTGGATTGGGATTTGGGCTCGTTGCGGCGAGTTCGATGTCTAATTACGGGCCTGTCAGTCGGTCGATCCGGTTTGAAAATGGACAGAATTATTTAGCACTGTCTCTTTTTTCATATCCTGCATTTGTTTTTACTCGAATGTCTCTATTTCTCGAGTAATTTCACAAAAATGGCCGCTCTGTGTTACAGAATCGACCCGAAAAATTGCCAAAGTGTTCGATCACTCATTACGGGCCTGTCAGTCGACATATCGGTTTGAAATTCGGAACACTTATAGAAAAACACCCCCTTTATACGACCCTGTATTTACTTCAAACCGAATCTCATCAATCTTCGCACGAACACAAAAATGGCCGACCGGTGTTACAGAATCGACCTGAAAATTTGCCAAAGTGTTCGATCACTCATAGCGGGCCCGTCAGTCGAGATATCGGTTTGAAATTCGGCCCACTTATAGAAAAACATCCCCTTTTCACTACCCCGTGTTTATTTCCACTCGATTCGTCGTACTTTTCTACGAATCTTACATGAACGGCCGACCAGTCACGTCGAATGCGCCCGAACGGGTTCGATCCACTATTACGGACCTGCATGCGTCCGGATCTCGTCGTCCGATCGTCCCTAACACTTCCATCGACTTGTCATGCCGTTTTACCGGACGGATCCGTAAAAATGGCGTCCGGAAAAATCGACTGACGTCTCCGGTGTGTTCCAGATAAGAGATAGAGCCACGTGATCCGAGCATGGACGCTTGCAACGACGTGCGGACGACGCACGCGCGCACGCGGATGCGCGACGTCAACGTCCACCTCACGTGCGCCCTCTGCGCCGGCTACTACATCGACGCGACGACGATCGTCGAATGTCTCCACTCGTGTAAGTCTCCATCCCCACCCTCCTTCTCTCCTCGATCCGTCTGTACGACCGAACCGTTCTGTTCCAGTCTGTCGGAGCTGCATCGTCAAACATCTGAAGGTGAAGAGCTACTGTCCGATCTGTGAGGTGATGATCAACACGGCGAAACCGAACATCAAGTAAGTAGGCGTCGACTCGTCCCTCCGGATCGATCTGGAGCGATGAGTCGGCGCTGTGTCACGAGAGGACGTCCTCTGTCGCGCAGGCCGGACAAGACGCTCCAGGACATCGTGTACAAGCTCGTGCCGGGCCTCCACCGGAACGAGATGAAGCGCCGGCGGCGCTTCTACGCGTCGATCAAGCCGGACCTCCGTCCGAACGGTCCGGCGGTCGATTCCGAGCAGCGCGGCGTCGACAACGAGCGCGTCGTCTACGACTCGTCCGACAAGATGTCGCTGTCGCTCGAGTACTTCGACGGGTGAGTCTTCCATCCCGACGTCGGTCCGTCAAGGTCACGCGATTTCGTCGTTTCGATTGTTTCTAGCGCGGAACTGAACCTGAACAACAACCTGCCGTTGAGGAGGCACGAGCACGTGTACGCCGACCCGTCGAACGGCCGGACGGACGCGTCGAAGCCGCCGATCAGGTATCTGGAGTGCGTCGCCGGGATGGCCGTCCGGCTGCTGAAGAAGTTCGTCGTCGCCAAGTTCGACATCGATACGAGTTTGTTTCACGTGAGTGACGCGATTCGCGACCGTTTGAGGACCGCCCGGTGTCGTTTTGAGACTGCCCGTGACGTTGCTCGGTCCGGATTTTCGAAACCGCCATTTTGTGTTTTCCGAGTTCGATTCCGGACCGGTTTTTTTCAATCATTATCTTCTTACCACCAGTGTGCGTTGCTAGAATGAACTGAACGGCGTTCACTTGTCTCTAAATGAGACAAAACACTTTGACACCCTTTTGGCCCATTTTTGGCACTCTTTAGAGCTTAAATCTCCAGACTGGATCAATTTTTCTAATTCTACGATTTTAATCGACCATTTTTTGACAGTTTTGGATCATTTATGGTCGAATCCTGGACCATCTTTTCTCATTTATTCGAATTGACACCATTTTGGACCATTTTTGGCACTCTTTAGATTCCAGATCTCCTGACTGGATCAATTTTTCTAATTCTACGATTTTAATTAAACATTTATGTACCGTTTCGGATCAATCACGGTCGAATCCTGGACCTGCTTTTCCCATTTATTCGAATTGACGCCCACTCTGGACACTTCCAAGCCTTCATCGACCGCCTTTCGAGTTTGGACCTCGTGACCAATGATCCTCTCAGCCGATTTTCGCACCACCTCCTCCTTTTCGAGATTCCCGCCGTTTCGAACGAATTTCCGGTCGTCGTCCGGAGTTCATTCCAGGCCGGCCGTTGTTCCAATCCTCGATCTCGTTTCCAGGTCGACATCCTGTACAAGGCGATCCCGCTCGCAGACCACTACACGATCATGGACGTAGCGTACATCTACAGCTGGAAGAGGGTACGCCGAATCGACCGCCGCCCACTCCGCCGCCGCCTAATCCCGCTCCGTTTCGTTTCAGAACGAGCCGATGCGCTTCTTCTTCCAGTTGACCGACCTGAAGTCGCGCCAGGAGAAGACGTACGCCGCGCAGGAGTCGCCGACGAGCTACCTGATCCGCCGGAGCTTCGGCGCCGTGAAACTGGCGAGGCCGCGCTGCGTCAGGCGGCCGCACTGCGACGCCAGAACGGAACCGGAAGCGAAACGCGAACCGAAAGCGGAGATCAAGACGGAACCGGAGATGACGGACGCCGTCGACGACCGGAAACCGGCGATCGAGGACGGTCCCGAGCGGGGACAAGTCAAGACCGAACCGGAACGGACGAGCGACGATCTGGACAAAGATCTGGACAAAGATCCAGATAAAGATCCGGACAAAGATCTAGATAAAGATTCAGATAAAGATCCGGACAAAGATCTAGATAAAGATCCAGACAAAGATCTAGACAAAGATCCGGATCTTTCTTCGGACAAAAATCCGGACAAAGATCTAGACAAAGATCTAGACAAAGATCTAGACAAAGATCCAGACAAAGATCCGGAACCGATCGTCGCAGTTCCGAAGACGGTCGAGCCGGAACCGTCTCGGACCGAGATCGAACCGGCGAACGGTCGGCCGGAAATCGACGCGGAGAGTCGACAGAGCGTCGAGGAGACACGTCCGGAAGATGAAGGCAAAGATTCAGAAGCGGGCGGAGGTCCTGAAGGACGTGTCGTCGAAAAGGAAGAGAAGCGGGAGATCTGTGATTCCGGGTCGAAGTGTATCGAAGAGGCGAGTGAGAAAGGAGGAGAAGAGAAAGGAGGAGAAGAGAGAGGAGCTGAGAGCGTTGCGGTGAAAGGGGAAGGACCGTGTCCGGATCTGAAGCGAGATCCGGTCGTGCCGGTCGCTCCGGACTCGAGATCCGATCGTAGCGAGGACGAGAAGTCGGTGTTCTTGAACGGGTTCGAGCTGACGTCGACGAAGTGCGTCTCGCCGAAGAAGCACGACCAGGTCGCGGCGGCGTCGACGACCGCCCAGACGCTGCAGGTGGTCCTCGAGCGCATCCCGACGACGTCCGGCCCGCGGAGACCGACCGACGCGGCGGCGAAGGCGCGCACGCCGAAGCGGAAGCTCGGCCGACCGGTCGGGCGTCCTCCCGGCAAGAAACCGCGCGGCGCCGACGCGCCGAAGCCCGACGGGCGCGCCGCGCCGCGGACGAGACCGTGCCCCGTTCCGAAGACGGTCCGCGACGCGACCGACCGGCCGGACGGTCCGGCCGGACCGGTCTCGGGACCGCCCAAACGGAGATCCGACGAGCCGGAGCCGGACGCGAAGCGGCACGGCCGGCGCGACGACACGCAGACGGAGGCGCTGAAGTCGCTGTTCGACTCGTGCAACCTGAACATCCCGAGCTCGCTGTCGATCACGCTGACCGATCCGGAGAAGGACGACGCGGCGCCGGGCGCGGCCGGCGCGCCGAGCGCCGTCGCGATCAAGAGGCCCGCCACGCCGCCGGACATGTTCATCGAGATCTTCAAGATACCGGACAAGCAGGACGTCGCGAGGATCCTGCCCGGCCAGAGCATACTGAAGAAGGTGCCGAAGGACGGGTTCGTCGTGCCGTCGGCGGCGCCGCGGCTCGTCCGGCAGCAGCAGCCTGTCGTGCCGCGTCCGGGCACGCCGCGGCTCGTGCCGGCCGCCTGCGGCGCGATCCGCGCGCCCGGTCTGCAGGTCAAGCCGAACGTGAAGGTCGCGATACCGAACAGCAACTTCATCGTGACGACGACCGGGATCCACAGTCTCGGCCACAAGCCGAAACCGGACCCGAATCAGGCGGACGCTTCGAACGGATCGAGGAACGGTCTCGTCCAGCAGTGCGCGGCGGCGGGCAGGCCGGCGCAGAAGCCGTCCGGATCGAAGCTGGCCGAGTCCGGGTTCCAGAAGATGTTCGAGGAGGCGATCAAGAAGAAGGAGGAGGAGGCGCGCACGCTCACCGCGCTCAAGACGAAACAGAGGAGCGCGACGAAGGTGTCGAGACCGGAACCCGAACCGGAGAGCGAGAGGAGACAGGGAGGTGGAGGATCGGCGCTCGACCTGTCGAGTCCCGGCGCGAAGCAGGACGCGCCGGCGCAGCAGCGGCGCCCGTTCGTCAGGCTGATCCCGCGGCCGGTCAAGACCGAGCCGAGGCCGAACAGGGGCTCGAAGCTGAGGAGCGCGCTGCAGCAGGGCGACGAGACGAGGGGGGACGGACGGGAGGACGCGACGGCGCCGCGGAACGGGAAGGGCCAGTACCAGTCGGACACGATAACGAGCAGCGGGACGGCGGCCGGCAGGGCGGCGCTGTGCGTCGACACGGACGCGCAGAAGGGGCCGGTGCCGGCGCAGCTCAGCCCGGACACGATCCAGCAGCAGTACAACCTGACGAACCTGGCGCAGCTGAACGCGAGCGTCGAGCACATACTGATGCTGCGGCAGCACATCGAGCTCCAGAGCAGGCTCGGCGCGCACCACCCGTGGATGATGAACGCGAGCACGCTCGTCCACTTCGAGAACTACGTGAAGAGCATGCAGCAGAGGACGCAGCACGGGAAGAAGTGACGGCGCGTCGGCGCTGCGTCGTCGCGCCGCCGGCCGCCAGGACGTTAGTGTGTATATATGTTTTTTTTCGGGACCGTCCCCCACTGTTTTCGACTCCCGCGACGTCGAACGGTCCCTGGAACGTTTCACTGACCCAGCGCCACGTACACACATTCTATTCTAATCGTGCAAGCGTTCCAGACAATTTTCAAAACCCGTGCCTTTACGGTTTCTCCCCGAACGCCGTTTCCAGATAACATTTCTTCCCGAAATCCGTCAATAATGACATCACAACACCCCTAAACTTGCAATAATAAGCACAAGTACACAAACTATCCGGTCTATCTCACTCCATCGCACGCGATCCGCATCAACGCTCTACCTCTCACACGAACATCTGTTGAAACAATCCAAACACTGCTCGTCACGAACGGTTCATGCTATCTCGCTCGTCCTCACCGCTTTTGTATACACTCTCTCCGTCCGACGCACACTTTTCAGCTTCTCTAACTTGAAATCGTTTCTCATACTGACTGTCTCATGTTTACTTACACTTTTACGATCTACTCTTTCACTCTTAGACCCGTGTTGTAAATTCCGACTACTGTCAATCAGTTTCGATGCTGTTACTACCATATGCGTCTATCTATCTCAGTCTTACTCGCACGTTTTAATTATACTTTCTCTGTCTGACCAACACATTTCAGCATGGGGACCTTTAAATAATTCTAAATAATTTTCTGACTTGTATATCAGTGCATTGCACTCTTTCGTACTCTTTTTCGGTCGACTCTCTTTCTTTCACGCGTCCTTTCGATTTTTCTAGTACTGAAAATTGTTTAGAAATGACAAAGAATCACACATTGATTTTACAATCAGTGTATCTCATTCTTACTCGCACCATTTCGATACACTCTCTCCGTCTGACACGTGTCTTCGCCTGGAAATCATTGTATCAATCGTTTCCGAACCGTATATCGGTGCGTCTCGCTCGTTCTCACGGCGTGTACGTTCGCTCTCTCGTTCTCGCACACGCGCGCAGTCAGACTATTCACTTTCACTCGGCGGAAACGCGAAAGGAACGGTTTCCAGGCCAGAGAACGAACCCGATCGCCGATTCTGCACGCAAGGACCCCGTTTTTCCTCCAGATTCGAACAGACAGAGACAGATGCGGCTTGAAAAGAAATCCGGCATTCTGAACACGGTTTTTTCTAAGAAAACAACGCGAGAAAATCGAAAACGTGGAAAAAATCTAATTTTCTTTCTAAACAGGAAAGTCGTTCGATCTCACTCGCACGCACGTGTCGTTTTCAAAAAAAAAACCGTTCGAAAAATCGATTTTCTGAAAACGTCATAGACTTAAAAACCACGATCCACTTGCACTCTCATTTCATTCCCCCTCTCCCCCACACACACACACTTTCTATTTCACGCGAACATCCCCTTTCTGAAGAACTCTAAAAAATCCAGATCCCTTCGCACACTTCGTGTCGTTCCGTCTCACTCGCACTCACGCGATTTCGCCACCCGTCTTCGGTTCGGCACGTCCGAGATTTTTCGTACCGTGGAACCCCGTTTCGTAGCAACAATCTTTTCACAGCACACCGTTCGATCCATCCATCCTGCTCACACTTACACATTCCGTGCGGGCTCGCTCCGTCTCGCTCGCACGTCACCCCGACCGGCGCTTCGAACGACCGTCCTTTCTCGTTCGAATCGCACGTTTTCCTATCATCTCTCTCCCTCGCCCGCACACACATGTATGAAACGTATCCAAGGGTCGCGCCCGACGTTCTCGTTCGAGGGGGTGGCAGGGGAGGGTGGGGGGTTCATTATTATTTTCTAAATTCTTTTCACGGCCGTCTATGGGACAAATAGTGGCGCTCTGTTAATTTATTCATAGTTATTTATTTTTGTAATCGATTAAGTTTCGTCGCGGTGTGTGTCTGTGTGTATCGTCGGTTCGATCCCAGACCGGCGCGTTATCGTGTTCCTCGACGTACTGACGTTTTTTGTTTGTTTCGTTTGTATTTTGTTTCGTTTGTTTATCACTTCGTTTCGCCAGTCGCGAAAAACGAACGTTCGGATCTAGTGACCTAGAGACGGAGTAAACAAAAAAAAAAAAAAAAAACAATCACACCATGTACAAATCCAGCGATAGCTACGATCAGGGTCTTTGACATCTTATGTAGTAGTGAGTGCTTTTGAGAAAAAATGTGTACACTATTTTTTCATGTTTAATAAAATTTTATATAATCGACATATGTGTGTATGTATGTATATTATATATATATATATATATATATATATATATATATATATGTATATGTGTATGTATGTATAAATGCATTTAAACGAACTGGAATATCGTTTTTATTGCCCTTTCCCCTCCGCCCGACGTGTAGCGATCGTCCGAGCAGTGGCGGCGGCAGGTAGGTGTTTTTTCCGGACGGTCGACGGCTTCTTCAGCACTTTGACCGCAGCGAAAGTGGAAAAAGATTTCATGACTTGCATATGTCTTCGTGGATTTTGATTTGATGACTTGCTTTTGTCTTTATGGCTTTTGTTTTCATGATTTGATTTTGTCTTCATGACTTGCTTATGTCTTTATGGCTTTTAATTTCACGACCTGTTTTTTTCTTCATGACTTGCTTATGTCTTTATGGCTCTTAACTTAATGAGTTGCTGTTGTTTTCATGACTTGCTTATGTCTTCATGCCTTGCTGATGTCTTTATGGCTTTTAATTTCACGACTTGCGTTTGTCTTCATGACTTGCTTATGTCTTGATGGCTTCTAATTTCACGACTTTCTTTCGTTTTCATGTCTTGATTATGTCTTTATGGCTTTCTTTGTCATAGTCAGCTAGTAGCGCAACGAACAGCCACTAGTACAACGTACTGAATAAGAAAACTCAAAAGTAAAGCAACGTACATTATTACAGAGAAAAAATATAATTATATTTCAATTATTTACATAAAGATTCGTTTCTGACTTTTTGATATATATATATATATATATAAAACGACGCGTCGAAATATATCTGTTATAATAATTTGTTTTAAAAAAATTGTTTGTTTCATTCGGTTCATGTACAGGCTTATAATTGACAAGTGGGCGAACGCAGCGAGTAGGGGGCAAAGCCACCTACTACATATATATATATATAAAATGAAAAAATGTAAATATTGAAAAAACGGCTCGGCGGTCAAAGATTTCCCGACGACGAAGGAGTGATGTCGGCACTTAATCGGTGTTTTCGGGAGCGAGGCAGTTCTTATTATTAGGAGGGTATCGAACTTATTGAACACCGCCGGGAAAAGTGTACAGGGCTGAAAGGAGATCATGTTGTAGAATAAATATATTTTTTTCCGAAATTTTCGCGCTTTCTCTGTCGGGCCGGGTACTTCCGGGACCGCGGTCGTACACCGCCACGTCGTCGTTTGTTTCGTCCGTCCCGATCGGCCGCTGTTTCTGTCGGCTAGCAGGTCGGACGCGCGCGACCAAACGTCCAATACTAAGGTCCGCAGCGCCGTTTCGCATTCGATATTTACTTCGAACAGATGTGTATGCAAGTGTGTGTGTGTGCGCGCGGGTATATTTTCCTACCCGTGCTACTTACACACACACACACTGACACGCACGCACGAGTGACTCGATTCCGTACACACCGCACGTTCCGCCCGTGGATGAACAAGAATTTCGTACGGCCGTACAGAAGTCGTCACACGAACGCATGTGCACGGGCATGGACGGGGAACAGAGACGAGAGATGAATTTTTTTCGTACGGGGTCCGTTCGAAAGAATGACAGCGAAAGGAGTGACGAGAAAACAAACGAATTGCACAGAACGAACACGAGATGGTATAAAAACAAACGAATTAAACAAAAGGACGGCGTGTAAACGAGCGAAGAGAACGAAACAATAACGAGATAAATTAAAAACAAACGAACTGAACAGAACGAACAAGAGATGGTATAAAAACAAACGAATTAAACAAAAGGACGGCGTGTGAACGAGCGAAGAGAACAAAACAATAACGAGACAAATTAAAAACAAACGAATTAAACAAAAGGACGGCGTGTAAACAAGCGAAGAACACGAAACAATAACGAGATAAATTAAAAACAAACGAATTAAACACGAGAACGACGATCGAAGAGAACAGAAAAATAATGTGATAAATTAAAAACAGACGAATTCAATGAAAAGATGGCGAGCGAAGAAGGAAAGAAAACAATATAATAACGAAACAAATCAAAAAACAAACGAATTAAACAAAAGAACGATTAGAAAACAAACGAATTAGATAAAATAAAACGAAGGTGAATTAAAAACAAGCGAATTAAATAAAAGAACGACGAGAAAACAAACGAAGAAAACAACACAATAACGAAACAAATTAAAAACAAACGAATTAAACAAAATGACGATTAGAAAACAAACGAATTAGATAAAATAAAACGAAGGTGAATTAAAAACAAGCGAATTAAATAAAAGAACGACGAGAAAACAAACGAAGAAAACAACACAATAACGAAACAAATTAAAAACGAACGAATTAAACAAAAGGACGATTAGAAAAGTTTCTCTGAACCCGACACTCTTTCGAATTATAGATCGTCGATCTCGCTTCCAGCACCCATGGATCGGCGCGATCGACGCCACATGTCGCTCGCGTGTTCGTTTTTTAGGCCTAAAATGCTTCTTGTGATCTGCGTGCGAGCGCATCCGGGAACCTCGTTATTTCGAAACGTCGCCGTTATAAAATTATACGATTATCGATTGTTTTATCCGGAAAACGAGCGACGATCACTGAAAATCGAGACGGGAAAACCCGGAAACGCGTTAAAACGCACAAATCTGCGTTTCTCTGGCTCGATTTTTGATTTTATCAAAGAATCCCGATAAAACGAGCCCTCTCCGTAACGAATCGCAACGACGTTCAGTTGTTTTATCCGGAAAACAAGCGACAATCACTGATAATTCAAACCGGAAATCGTGAAAACTGTTTTAAAAACTGAACATCGGTATTTAGGTTCAAGACGTCTGAAGAGAAACCCAGTGATTTTTTTTTTAAAAAAAGAAGAGAAACTAAAAAGAAACGACTATCGACAGCCAGACTCGAACCGCCTGTATTATATTCCGGAGATATTCCGAAATCCAGTCAGTGTTGATCGAAAAAATCGAAAATCTGATCAGATTTTTAATAAAAAAAACACTGTTCGATCGACAAAAACGCATTTCGGAAGAAAATCACAAACCGAAACGCTTTCTTCCTAGAATTCTATTCAGAAAAATCTGTAGAAATTCCAAAAATTCGATTCTATTCTCATTTATCAAAAAAAAAATATTCTATCTCTTCACATAGCCATCTGTTTCTTTTTCTCTCTCTGTCTCTCTATAAACAAAAAAAAAGCGCTTTCTTTCTATCTAAAAACGACCGAAACAGTGCATAAAAAATCAACTAGGCTGCGGATCCTCACAGTTCTTTGTTTCGGAAACGAAAACCGATCGCCGAAATCATCTAGAGTGCTGTACCGTACGAAAAACATCTGCCGCACGTCGAACGCCTCTTTCGACGGCGATTGGCCGACGGCGCGCCGTCAGCGGAGACGACACCGCCCCGTTGCGTTTCTTTTGTCGAGCCGCGTCGACCAATACGGACGCGGCGGCCCGCCTCCGACGGCGCGCGGCCCCACCATTTCCGTGACCGATCGCGATTTTCCGCCGATTGTTATAAACAATCCGCGTTTTTTTTTCGCGCGGACGGCGGACGACGTCACGGCCGACCGATCGGTGCGCCGTTCCGCCGGTTTCGAGCGTCGGGTCGGCGTGAAAACGGACGGTTCGCGACGCCGCCGGCCGGGAATTCGAATCCTGTCGGGTCTGTGAGTAGCGAGCGCCTCGAATAGAGTCATTAATCGATTGGATCGTTCGATTGAATCGCGGAAAATCGGCTGGACGCTCCGGCGACGATCCGATACACACTTTTATTCCCATTTTCGGTCGAATGGTCTTCGTTCAGCGTTGTGCAGACACGGGAGTCGAACAGAAAAAAATATTTTGATTGAAATAATCGCACGGTCGCGTTTCGTCGATCATTTCAGGTCTCGAGCTGTTTAAAAAAACGAATATGGATGTCCGGATTAGGACCTGGATGTTTCAATATATTGAATATATATATATATATATATATGTATTATATATATACATATATATATATATATATATATATATATATATATATATATATATATATATGTATAATATGCGGTAATGTATACGAATTTGATGGTCATAAACCGCAAATATTTTTCTACCGAACTAGTATGTATAGATATCAGATTGGCAGGAAAATCATTACGGTTTTTGAGCTTCAAATTGATACATATTAACGCAATTATTTTTATACCAACTTAATATATATATATATATATATATATATATATATATATATATATATATATATATATATATATATATATATATATATATATATATATATATATATATATATATATATATATATATATATATATATATATATATATATATATATATATATATATATATATATATATTAAGTCGGTATAAAAATAATTACGGTTTATTTATGTGCTTCAAATTAATACATATTAACGCAATTATTTTTCTACCAACTTAATATATATATATATATATAAATTAGGTCGATAGAAAAATAATTGCAGTTTATTTATGTGCTTAAAATGTATACATATTAACGCAATTATTTTTCTACCATCTTAATATACATATATATATATATATATATATATATATATATATATATATATATATTAGGTCGATAGAAAAATAATTGCAGTTTATTTACGTGCTTAAAATGTATACATATTAGCGCAATTATTTTTCTACCATCTTAATATACATACATACATATATATATATACATATATATATATATATATATATATATATATATATATATATATATATATATATATATGTATGTATATTAAGATGGTAGAAAAATAATTGCGTTAATATGTATACATTTTAAGCACATAAATAAACCACAATTATTTCTCTATCGTCTTAATATATATATATATATATATATATATATGTATGTACACGGTATATTCTCATAGCCGTCTACCGTCATTCCAATCAACTACTAGCGCCGCACACAGTCTTCTACCTTACCGACATCGACCAAAAATGTCCGAACTGTCATTCTATTTGACATTCGATGCTTGTACGTTTTCTTTTTGAAAAATCCGTCCTTGATCCAAGATAATCTCTCTGATGATCTTAAACTATCTAAGACTGTTTTATACAGCCTTAGACTATCTAAAACTGTCTCTTTGATTGTCTTAGATGGTCTTAGACTAACGAGTACTCTCTCTGATAATCGCAGACTATCTAAGACTGTTTTAAACAGCCTTAGACTGTCGAAAACTATCTCTTTGATGGTCTTAGACTATTTTAAACAGCCGTACACTATCGAATTACTCTCTTTGATCTTCTTAGACGCCATTAGACTCTTTTAAACAGATTGAGGTGATCGAAAACTCTGTCCTAAGCGGTTCAAGACCGTGCAAGACCGTTATTCGTCAGGACCGCGCTTCCATTCATAGAAAAAAATTGACTGTAAAATCGACGATCCGTTCTAGATCTCTGAAAGCAAGAGTGCGTGGCCGGAAGGAAGGAACAAATGATATCCGGAAAGGAGAACAGGCTACTGTCCTTCGATCGTCCCGCGCGAATCCTGTACGCCGACGGTTCCCGATTTCGATCCGGCGCGTCCGAGTGCGCGCTTCGAACCCGGGCGTGCAGGATTCGCGCGCGACGTCGCGGGAAACGAGTCGAAACAAAAACGAGCCGTTCAATTACATTAAAACCTTTTATTGTCACGATTTTGTTTGATCAACACACATATAGAATTCTTGTTAGTGTTTTGTTTGTTTGTTTGTTTGTTTTTTTTTTTACTTTTTTTTCTTCTTTTGTCTTCGGGGAACGTTTTCGTTTGTTTATTTTATTTTTTTCAATTGGTATATCGAATCCGAACGAATAGTGTAACAGGTGACGGAACAATCTCTCTTTATTGTCATCGGTAGCGTATTGCCAAGTTTGTGACCGAGCGGACGGTGATCCGTCGATCCAGGACGATTTGTGCAGGTCTAGTCGAATCGTAATTCGATCAGGAAATCATTTTGAACGAAAATACGTAGACTGAGATCACGAAAAAGAAAAAAATCCGACGATCTATCAACATATCTGAGGATCTATTGATCCAGGACGATTTTAGAGACTTAGATGAGACGAAATTCGAACAAAAAATCATTCAGAACAAGAAAAACATCGACCGAAATCTGTTAAAAGAAAAAAATCCCGACGATCTATCAACCTGTCTGAAGATCTATCGATGGAGGAAGATTTATACAGATTTAGTCAAGTCAAAATTCGAACAAAAATTGATTTCAAACAAAAGTACATCGACTGGAATCTCAAAAAAGAAAAAAATCCGACGATCTATCAACATATCTGAAGATCTATTGATCTATTGATCTAGGACGATTTTAGAGACTTAGATGAGACAAAAATCCGATAAAGCAACAAGTCAGACGCGACTGTATATCAGTTTCTGGATCGATTCCTGGATCGAATCCCGATCACCGTCCGCGGATCGATTAAAAACACTTAAATCGTATATTTTGTTATGTACAAACGTTTGTTATTTGTTTATATATATATTTTTCTTTTTTGGTGTGGAAACTCGTTTTAAAAAAAAGCAAGTGTGCGGCGGGGGGACAGATGGGGGGCGGGTCGTTGGTCTGGTCCGGCGGGACGGTCCTAGTGCGAATTCAGGGCCGCCTTCGTGTCGCGCTTGAAGTAGCCGCCGCGTCTGCGGTCCGCGACGCCGAGGTCGCGGAGGAGTCCTCTCGCCGATGCCGGCTGGACAGCGTTGACGTCCATCTGGAGCTGATTGGTCGACGGGGCGTTGACGGCGCAGCCGCACTCGTTCGAGCGCTGGACCTCGCTCTCGATCAACTGAAAACAGAGATCATCGGTACGAGTGAGAGACGTTCGATCGACAGGAGGAGCGGAAAAGGAAGATGAGACTGAATGTTTGAAAATTTCAAAAAATCCAGTAATGGAACCGGAAATCATTGTGAAAATCGAAAAAACAGAGTCCGAATCGTAACAAAAATCGTTAAACGATCAAGAATCGACAAGAAATATCGATAAACAAAATAAATGAACTCTAAAAATCGAGTAGACTGTCGGAAAACAAAAGACCGAAAACGAACGACGCACGAATAACAAACAAACAGACGGACGGGGGAAAAAAACAAAAGATCTTCTCGAAACTGTTTCCGTTTCGATTTTTCGAAATTTCTGTTCGGCTTCGAGTGATCCCCTTCCGGGTTTCATGCAATCCGGACCGGAAACCGTCCGGAATCGGTTCAATTCGAGTCAGTATTTATAATTCAATCGCCGCCAACTCGATTTCAAACCGAACCGAATTACAAAAACTGAAACAAAAAACTTGTCAACGCCGACTCACTTCTCTGATCAGCTCCCGGAGTTTGTCGAGACGGTCCTCCTGGGATCTGGTCGGGAGGTATCTCGCCGACGTCGATCCCGAGAAGAAGATCAACAGGCACAGCATCCAGAATTGCATCATTTCGATCCTCACACGAACGTTTTGTCTGAATACAGAGAGAGAGAGCGCGATTAGTTCGGCGCCAGGCCAGGATGGGAAAAAAAAACAATCGAACAGGAACACCGATACACTCGAACTTGGACAGAAAACGGTTTACCTGGTCGGGTCACGAACAACGAACTGACACTGCGGAGCACACGGAACGACTGTGGGTCCGCATCGGCGTCGGACACGTTTTTATAGGCGGCCGAGACGAGTCCGGCGCCTGTCCGACCGCCCGGAGCGCGACAGTCGACCGGTCTCGCTCTGACGCGCGACCGGATCGATCGGTCCGTCTCACTCGCGCCGCCGTACCTAGTTTCGCGTCCGGTGGGCCTTGACGTCGTCGCTTCGACAGAGAAAACTGTTCTATCGATAGAAAAATGAGAGAAAATCGACACGGATCGACTCAGAACCCGTTTCTTTTCCGTTTTTTCGATCGTGGAACCTTGCAGACGGTCCGGACGTTTTTTTTTCAAAACGAATCTCGGGTTCTAAACGGCGGGAGGATTTTTTAAAACGTTTTTTTTTCCGGAACGAAAATCGGATTTCGGATCAGGAAAGGGTGTGCGTTCCGAACAGGGTCGATCGGATAGGACGTGGGTTCGAATTTAGACAGGGACGGGTTTTATGTTCTCTCGCCCGAAAACAGATGCGGATTTTATTTTTTTTTTAAAAAACTCCTTATTTATCGACATTATTGGTAGATCACAGTGTTACTCGATCCTTTTATGACACGTGCGTCTCGATTAGCAGTCTTTTACAATGATTTACGACGGTTCTCGTCATCTAAACAGGATTTGATTGAGATCTATCGACATTATTGGTAGATCGCAATGTTACTCGATCCTTTGGTATGATAAGTGATAGGTGTACTCATTCTAAGACAAGATTTAATTAGATGACTAACTTGTAGGCTTAACCGATACACAACGGCGACGTGAGGCGCACCGTAGCGAATCGATGCACGGACGTGCGGTCCTGCACGGACGCCGGGACATGCATAAGATGTCCCAGTTCAGATTATCCGCTCTGATTTTATTACATATACATACATAACGCGACGATACGGTCCGAGATAATTGTTTTGATGATTCTTTACGGTCGCACTGCAAATACAGGCTTCTCTTACAACTCACCACGCACACACACACACACACACTTCGTGTGTGT
>CM068325.1:5092163-5167163 GCA_034766995.1 Acanthacorydalis orientalis | reverse complement strand
AGAGATCCAGATCCAGATCCACGGGAGAGATCCGGTACCGAATCGGAGACGAACGTGCCGGGATAGGAGTTCGGCACGAGGACTGCCCGAAACAGAGACCGGAACACCGTTTAAATCGTCCCACGGACGGACGATCCAGGAAATGATCGAATCAGGGACGAACAGGGAACGACAGAGCCACTACGGTCGACCCGTCTCCATCCTCCGGCCTCGGCACGGGTCGCATCGATCGCTTCCTCGATCGAGGAACAGAATCGCACCGTGTAGGAGTCCCTGACCGATCCACAAGACCACTCCAGGCACGCTCGCCGATTCCTTCCGACGGGGATCCCCGGATCCGCACTTACCTGGCGCAGTGTCCGTACGCGCGGTACGCGATCGTCGCGTACGGGTTCCTGGTGCGGCCCCTGTGCTCCATGTAGCGCTCCTCGATTATATCCCAGCACTCGCCGAGCTTCGTACCACCGTAGCCGGCGTTGAAGCACGACACGATCAACAGGACGAACCCGATCCAGCCTGGAACAGTATTTATGGACAGGTCTGACGGTTTATGGCGGGACACTGGACAGGAGAGGAGTTCAGGCGGTGGATGCGACGTGCGGGAGTCGGGTCGATCGGTTCCCTGATCAAAAACGAGGCCTGGAAGAAGTCCAGAAACGAGATTCGAAGGATCCCGGAAACACTGTTTGCGGAACGGGCGAGATTTCAAGTTTGGAAGATCCGGAATGTGAGAAATTCACTAGGATCTCGGATTTTGCGTCCCTGAATCCCCGGGGATTCAGGGAAGATAAATTCTCCCCCCCCCCCACATCCCCAATTCCATTTATTTAATAAAGAAATGGAATTCGGGATGTAGGATTGTTTTTTTTTGAGATTTCTGCTCGATAGTGGATTGAAAATCGACAGGGGTGAAATAGAAAAATCAGGAATCACTGATAAGCCGATTTACCGGTGTGCAAGTCCCTGGTGATTCGAGAGAAAACAGGAATGTGGGATATAGGAGAGTTTTCTTTCGAAATCTCGAGATTTCGAGACCGGCCAGTGTACCTGAGTTCACGATCGCCCTCGGCAGCGCGAGCACCCCGCTCCCGGCCATCTCGCCGGCGATGAACACCGCCGCCGAGACGACATTCAGGCCCTGCTTCTCCGACTTGTACGTCACGGTCGACGGGTGGTCCTCCTTGAACAGCAGCGGACGGCTCGGCGAGTCCTGCGATTTGATACGGTGTGATTTCAGACCGGGGACGCGGTCGAAACAGAAACAGAGAGATAGGTACCTTATCGGGGATGATACTCGTCAGGCCGTCCTCGGGATCGCAGTCGACCTGCGTCCAGATCGGATCCCTCGTTCCGGTCGAGTGGTGCGCCATTGCCGCTGCTAGACGACGCGCATCCCGGTCGTCTGTAAGAGGACAACGATAACATTTCGAACGTGAGATGAAGATGAAGAATATATATATGTATATGTATATACATATGCATATACATATATATATATATATATATATATATATACATATATATATATATATACATATATATATATATATACATATACATATATATATATACATATAAGAGACCAATGAACAGATGGGATAAGGATATTAAAAACTTTATTGGAAAACTGTGGAAAAGAGAGGCACTGAACCGAACAAAATGGAAAATCATGGAAGAGGCCTTTATCCAGCAGTGGATTGACAGGGGCTGAAGATGATGATGATGATGATGATATATATACATATATATATATATATATATACATATATATATATACATATATATATATATACATATATACATATATATATATACATATACATATATATATATATACATATATATATGTATACATATATACATATATATATATATATATATATATATATATATATATATCATGGATACACACCGTTCAGTGATTCGCACGCCACACGTCAGGCGGCACCGTACATCCTGTACAAGAACCTTTAAACTTCAATAAAGCAATGACCTCGGCCGAGACTGGAGCGTTGACCTATAAAAATTAAGTTTTTTTTGACACATGTCGACTTCGGAACGTTAGTAGACGATAAAATCGTCACACTGTCGAGAATTCGGGTAGGTCTGTGCGGAATTTCATCGAGCGGACGGCATGTTCCGGTTGAGAAATTAGGTTATGTTATCTTTATATTAATTTATGTTTGTGTGTGTGTGTAATATGTATATGCATATGTATATATATATATATATATATATATATATATAAAATGTGTGTGTGTATTCACATTTTTTTTATAAATGACCTTTTCATTAAATAAGTTTAATTTGTTATTCACTGAGTCAATCAGTGAGGAATGTGTGTTAACTATTGTCTACGCTTGAATATTCCTAAAGAATTAATCGATTCTAGACACTTCCAGTCGTGTATTTATCTCGAAAAAGTATTTATTAACTAATTCGTGTAAGAAGTTCTCAAAAAATCTCGACCGTCCGTTAGGAAATCTTCGTATCTTATCGTAGTTCGAATCCTTAAACACGGAAAACGTCTGATAGTGAACCGACCGATGAACGAAATCAATAAGACTAGAAATTTGAGTTTCAGTTTTCGGTTCGACGAGCGGATCGACACCGATATGCGATCGTACTCCCTTCCGTCGAACGGCCGGTCTTTCGATCTTCGCGTACTTCGGACACGTACACTACGAAAATCTCCATCTTCACTCCTATATCGTACGTGGCGAGCTCGCCGTTACCGAAAGCGCACTCTCGTCTCATCCGAGAACCGTTTCGGTGCACTTCGAACGAACGTTCGTACCCCGTATGCGATAGGCATAGATCTCTGTTTACGGAAAAGAGAGAAACAAACGATACAAAACGGTCGTAAATACCTTCTCGCGATCTCGAACCGGGCAAAGAGTCAAACTGATAAACGGAAATCCTGTGTACGCGTCGTCGACCGTACGAGCACTCTCGGCTGACACTGTACCGGACTCAGACTTCAGTTAGACTGGACTGTCTGCGTTTTTGATAACAGGTCTTTTCTTTCACACGCGCTTGTCATCGCTGACGTTTTCTATAGAGGAATAGTTGGATCATACCGTCATTTCTCATATAAGTGCACACACACACACACACTCATACGTAAGTAAATAAAAGTACATACAAGTACATGTCATATTAGTCTATTTCATCATCTCGATTAAAAATTCCATGAAAGTCGACAAAGAAGGTCAGCCAGTTCACAGCTGTAATCTAATATATAAATATTCATATCATTATATACACATTCGCTCATAAATGTATATATATATATATATATATGTGTGCATATGTATATATATATATATATATGTATGTATATATAATTATAACAAACGTGTCGATAATACAGGCATCTTAATCAAACGAATTTCAGAGCTCGACATTACCGACACGCCAAACGTGCATGTGTGTATATGTCGATTGACGTATAGGACACAGATTGTGGTTATGTCGTCGCACAGGACAATTCCCGTGCTGAAACATTTATTTCGTGCAAAATGGCGAACAGTTTCTGTGCGACGAGCGATCAGGACGAGAGCCCCGTCTGCAGGACGTGCTTGTCGAGCACGAATTGCGGCTACGACATATTTGCGGTGATGTGTTCGAACGAGGTGACATTAGCCGTCACTATTATGGAGTTCGCTCCTGTCCAGGTAAGGCTGCATTTTAGACCAGCGTGCACGTATTTACGTCCGTAGGCATGTACGGCATCGGGCTGGCTCACCGTCGGGTCATGGCTGGCGGAAGCTGGTTCGTATGGAGCGTTGCAGCATGTTTGCGTACAGTACGGATGGTTCGAAACGATGTCTAGTACTGTTCTGTTCCGATATGTTAATTCAAGACTTTCTCCTCCCCTCTCTCTCTCTTTATATATATATATATATGCGTATTTACATAGAAATAAATGTAAAGGTAAATATCTTTGATGTGTAGATAACACCCGATGACGGTATATCGACGTTCATATGTAACGCTTGTGTGTGCCGACTCGAAAACTTCGTTCGGTTCCGTAGTACGTGCGTTCAGTCTACTGAAACGTTACTTCGTCAGCTGGAGGCCGAGACGGCTCGTCCAGCCGAAGATGGCGCGAGACTGATCGTCGATCCGTCGACGACCCGTATCGTAAATATGCCGAATATAGACTTCAACAAGGTCAAGATCGTCGACATCAAGACGGACGTAGAGCGGAACGAGACAGAAATCAATCTGCAGGATATCCGGTTAGACCCGATATCGTCCGGTGTCGACGACCTCGAATCTTTCGTGAGTTTCGAACGTGGTTCCGAACTCGAGTCTCGTGTTTCGAAACCGGAATCGGGACACGACCTCGCCGACGGGATCGTCGAGATCTGTAACGAGATCGAGATCGTCGACGACGACGGGTACATCGCCGAAGGGTACGTCGTCGAGTACGAGGTCACCGACGAGCCCCGGTACGAGATCGTCGGACCGGAAGAAGAACGGCGAGAAGCGGACGCTCCGAAGACGCCGGACGACGGCTCGATCGTCGCGAGACGAGCGAAACGGCGCAAACATCGGTGCGAGGACTGCGGAAGGGTGTACGTCGCACAGGCGCAGCTAGACAAGCACCGTTCGATATTCCACTCGGAGGACAGGCCGTACGTGTGCGACGTGTGCGGGATTCGGTTCACGAAGAAGATCAACCTGAACAAGCACGCGCCGCTGCACTCGCACGTCAAGCCGTACGCGTGCGACATCTGCGGGCTCGACTTCGCGCAGAGGGGCGCGTTGAGGAAGCACCTCAAGTACAGTACGCACACGCGGCTCCACGTCAAGAAGAAGAGCGGCGCGGACGGGACCGAAAACGGGTCGGCGTTCGGCTGCGACGTGTGTAAAAAGGCGTTCTCGGATAAATGGACTCTGTCGAAACACGCCGTCGTCCACTCGGACGAGAGGCCGTTCGGGTGCGGCGAGTGCGACAAGTCTTTCAACCGACCGGACACGCTGCGGAAGCACGTCGCGACGCAGCACTCGGACGAAAAGCCTTTCCGGTACGTCGTCGCGCACGGAACGTCCGGTCGGGTCGTCATCGCTTTTCGTTTTCAGCTGCGACGCGTGCGGCAAACGATTCGCCCTGAAGCTGTTGCTCCGTTCGCACGAGCGCACCCACTCTTCCGAAAAGCCTTTCGAGTGCCCGCAGTGCAAGATGAGGTTCACGTCTAGGTCGTCGATGGCCGAACATCTCAAGGGACACGCGTCCGACAAAGCGCACAAGTGCCAGCTGTGCGGCAGACGGTTCTCGCGGAAGAGCTACGTCGCGCGGCACATGAAGATCAAGCACACGGACATCAGGCCGCACGAGTGTCCGGTGTGTTCGAAGGCGTTCAAGTCGAAGAGCAACTGGCGCGACCACGTCGCGATACACGACACGGTCCCGGCGAAATGCTGCGAGGTACGCTCGGTCCGGTCGGCCGCGTCCGGTGTATCTCACGGAATGCTTGCAGGTGTGCGGGAAGACGTTCGCGACGCAGAAACAACTCCACCTGCACACGAGGGCGGTCCACTCGACGGTCAGGCCGTTCAAGTGTTCCGGCTGCGGGCTGTCGTTCCCCACGAAGCCGGACCTCGAGCGGCACTCGGTCGTCCATTCGAACGTCAGGCCGTTCGTGTGCGACATCTGCGAGCGCGGATTCAAAAGACTGAAGGACTTGCGGAAACACGCGCTGATACACGACGAGTCGCGCGTGCACGTCTGCGACGTGTGCGGCGTGAAGTTCAAACTCGCCGCGACGCTCGACAAACACACGGCCGCGCACAAGGACGGCACGTTGAGAAAGCCGATGCGCGTGACGGACGCGTCGAAGCGGGACGTCAAATGATCGGGTCGTGAATAGCGTTATCGTCGGTACGATCGACATCGTTGAGAAATTATACATACGTTTATATTTATAAAGTCGATGACTGTACATAAAGTTGATTATGTTTTTTACGAGCGTGTCGGTTCTTAATCGTTCCCGATTGCCCTGTAATCCGTATTAGGGAGAAAGGCAGCGATCGATCTGTGAAGAGAAATTCGAGGTTTCGGTCTATTGAGTGTGTTCGTCGATTTTTAACGCTTGTTCGAACTTAATTATCGATCTATACAGAAAGATGTTTGTTGTGGGAAGCAGGTGAGTGCGTTTTATATTTGAAAACTTTATTTCGAGAATCGAGTAGTTTTAACCCTATTTTTCATTGACAGCTATGACGTTTACTATTGTAAAAAAAAAAAAGAACAAAATCGCTTGTCATATTTGCATGTGCGGGGGCGTGATTCTGTATTGCCATCTGAATCGAGAAATCGCAATGACTGTGCGTTTTTAATAGATTTATTCCGAGAATCTATCATACAGATCTTACTCATCGAACGCCCGTTCTCGTTTATATATTAAAGAAAAAAAATACAGTGACTAATGGGGGGAGAATGGTGCGGCAATGATGCGTACGGCCCTGTTTGTACACATGACGTCATCGATTTAAATCACACTCGATCGAATTCCTCTGCGAGTACGCACCCACCGGTCGAACGACCATGGAGAGTGATCTTTGAGTATGTGTGCGTCGTATGCGGTTTTGACAAGCATATGCGAATTTCCAGCTGTGGCCATAGATAGACTGTCCATGTCCTTTATGACAAGAAATATGAGTGAGAGAATCGCGTCGGCGTGGCGTGCGAGAGAGGAAGGAGCACGGTACTCTTGTAAAATTAATACAGGCCGACAGTTACGGCGAAAATCGTGATCTGTACGGGAATTTTACACCGGGATTCTTTCCCCAATTCGCGGATCGAGAAAACAGTCGCGACCGTTCGGAACGATGTCTCTGGCTGCCGTGCTGTTTACAAGGTCCAAGGGTGACGCAGTACTGAAAATGTATGGAATCCTCCCCCTCCGCCCGTTCACTGTACACTTTATTCATTATGTGATAATTGCATAGAAACCGTTACAATTTCATAACATTCACACACATATATATATATATATATATGAATATATATATATATATATATATATTGGTTAGTGTGTTCCAATATTTATAAATGATTAAAGTGTTGAGAATAACGATGACGTTATATCAGTACCGTCCATCTCTGTCTACCGTTCGCGGTACGAGCAGGATGGGCGATACGGAATCACATGACGTTTGAATGGTGGGAATTAGGAAAAATTCTTGTCACGGTTCGATTGCATCTCAGTGTAGCGTTCGTCCAGTCGTTGTGTGCGTCAGCCTGTGTACGAGTCCCGTTTTTTTTAATATACATCCAGTCTGCGCGTTTCATTGTCAAGTACAAACGCACGCCGCCGCAACTGACCGAAAATGGCTCTCCACATCGTCGAAAAGGTACGTGCGCGGCGTTTCCGGACGCGTTTTCCGTTAATTCGCGACGCTGCGTGCACGGAAGGGAAATTAATCGATCCGCCGCTTTCCTGGAGGATTCGTCGTCGGCCTAACCTTGAGAGCGCTGACGTGTTTCCGTTCGTTTTCAGATAGCGCAGATATCTGTTCGTCTGTGCGCGTGCCTGTGCTTGTTTGTAGAGGGAAAAAAAGGGACCCGAAGGTGTGGTTTCTCGTGTTACATAAACGCAGGGACGCCAAGGTGTGGTTTCTCGAGTCACATAAACGCACGAACACACTTCCTTCCCGACCGATCGATGCGTTTAATCGGCTTCCATTCCAGCTGAATAATTCATACACCGTGTGTCATTATTGATTTTTTCCCTATCAGTAGGTCATCTCACCGGCCTGTCGTTCGAACTTCACACAACCTTCAGTCGTTCACGTTTCGCTTGTATTTATCTCATTCCGAACGAGACTCGGACGGGGCTCGCAGGAGCCACGTACGAGTCCGTCTCGCGCGTCCGGTTTCGTTATCCGCCGCGCGGCGTCTCGAAACCGGACGAAGCTTCCGCATCTCTCGTTCACATCGTACGTTCCGTCCCCGCAGAAAGACTTCAACGATAAGCTGATCGAGGCGGGCGACAAGCTCGTCGTCGTCGACTTCTACGCGACGTGGTGCGGCCCGTGCAAGGTGATCGCCCCGAAGATCGAGGAGCTCGCGGCCGAGTTCGCGTCGCAGATCGTCGTCATCAAGGTACGCGCGCCCGCACGCCGTCTCGAACGCGTCCGGCGTGACGCGCCCGGTCTTGTTGCAGGTCGACGTCGACGAGAGCGACGAGCTGACGTCCGAGTACGGCATCCAGTCCATGCCGACGTTCGTGTTCATCAAGAACTCGCAGACGGTCGAGTCGTTCAGCGGCGCGAACTACGACAAGCTCCGGCAGACGATCGAGAAGAACATCTAATCGGGCGGCGGCCGGTCCCGGAGGAGCGGAGCGACGCGTTCCGCGTGTCCGCGTCGACGGCCGGACCGTCCTTTCGTCGCGCCGCGCGTGCGGATGCCGGGGGGACCGTCCCGCACAGTATGTTAATGCTATCTCGTTTTTTTTAAAGTATGTTACCGTTACGGTCGATATGATAAATGTGATCTATTTAATAAAGTTCGATTACGAAAGCGTCTGTTTGTTTTTGATGCGTCGTACGGTACGTCGTACCCACCCTGTGGTTTTCGTGTGGATGTTTGTGTCGGAAAACGTGTCGACGTATATGTGAAAAGGCTCGAATCGGACGATTCGAGTATGTGTGTGTGATCTCTCTCGGGTGTCCTTTAAAAATAATTTGCCCGATAAAAGCCATTTCAAAATGACATCCTCGGATGTGAGTGGTCGTCCTTTACGTATTCATCTGCTGTCCTTTCCTTTCGAATTTTCAGAACGTTCGTAGACTATTAAACGTGTATTCTGTCGAATATAAATCGTTTTGAAACGTTTAATTTCCTGACAGTTGCGCTTATTGGAAATCCGGCAAGATTTTCAAATTTGGCGCGACCGACTCGGTCGTGACATGCGCGCCCGCATCGTCGGCGTTCAATCGAGGAAACACGTGCCGAGGTAACGGCGGGCGGTTCATCGCGTTCTGAAGCAGTAATTCTTGCAGATTTAGATTAGTTTTATGCGAGTTTAACTGGATATTTCTATCAAATTAGTGCCCGTTTGTCTTCTGTTCACTCTGTACAGCATACCATTGTTGCATGCGAAGCGATCATTTATTCGAAAGGTAAGTGCCGTCCGATTATTATAATTTAATGTACAGGTACGTAAAAACGGCTTGAGAAAATCAGATGCCGTAAAATTACATGCTATAAATCGTTAGTGAATCGATCCGAAGCAAATCGATTCTATAAATCGATCGAATCTGTCGGACAGGAACAACAATACGATTCGCCTAACGTTAGAGTGAGGCAGGTACATCAGTCAGCACGCAGTTAACTCTAACCTAACATTTTCAGATTTCTCAGGTCGTGTTTGTATTGTAATCTTCGTCATTTTCAGACACAAGTCGATAAACATGCACGGGGACGTGCAGGGGACACAGGCCGAGTTCGAATTCGTCGAGTTTTGTCGTACGAGGAAGCGCTAGGTTAGAGTTCCGTTCGACCGGCGTTGGAATCCTCACATCGGGTAAGGGGGTCACTGGTAATCTACTGATGCGAACAAGGTGGCCCTCGGACCCTTTGTGGATAGCTCAAGACGATGCTGAAGGCGTCCGGCTAACGTTCCGGCGTCCAACGCAACAGTTGAGTGCTTGGTTTTAGCTCCTAGCTTTTTCTAGTTGTAACTTACGATGATGTCCTGTCTGTACGCGATCGGGCGGCCCCAGTGGGCATGTTTTCGTACGTACGTACGCATTTAAAACGTTTTAATGGATTTGTGTCGGTGTCACAGCGTTTTGCGCCGATTGCAAATCTGTGCAGATTATGTATGAAGGGTTGCGAATGTTCATACTACGGCCCTGTGTTCTCCCTTTGTCTGTCGACGGGCGATTTTATGCGAAAACTGTAGGAAAGTCTGTGCGTGCATGCGAGAAGGGGTCGGAAATCGCGAAACCGTGCATAAAAATCGAAGAAAGTCGTTTTTGCCGATGAAAAGTTGTCCCGAGCATAAAAAGTCGCGTCGTCTTAACCTCACTTCCGTGGCTCACTCTGACAGTAGCGCTGTGTTTCGTGGTTCGGTTCGATTGTGGTTTGTGTGCAAAAAGGGCACCGTACGAGCTCGTTCGCCGTCCGGCAAACCGAATTCGTCTCCGTGGAGGTCTGTATGCACCCGAATCGACGTTAATTCGTGCGCGAACACGTCAATCATCCGCACATATGGATCTTTTAGGTTACATCGTTTGAGGTCAGTCTCGTTTGAGATATCCCCGGCGCAGGAACGCAACGCGAGCGTATTAACGTCCGTACGGCAGAGGGTGGCCGTCCCGCCGACGCATCGCCGGTCTAGGTCGAAGCATGTTATACGTAAGGTGACGCACCGGTATACATAAACTGTACGTTGGGACGACCGAACGAAGATGGTGCTCGCGGACTTGGGCCGTAAGCTCACGACGGCTCTGCAGAGCCTGAGCAAGGCGACCGTCATAAACGAGGAGGTGCTGAACGGCATGCTCAAGGACGTCTGCGCCGCGCTGCTCGAATCCGACGTGAACATACGTCTCGTGAAGGAGCTCCGCGAGAACGTCCGCAAGGTGATCGATTTCGACGAGATGGCCGGCGGGCTGAACAAGCGTCGCATGATCCAGAGCGCCGTGTTCCACGAGCTCGTCAAGCTCGTCGACCCGGGCGTCAAGCCGTACCAGCCGGTCAAGGGCCGTCCGAACGTCGTCATGTTCGTCGGCCTCCAGGGCTCCGGCAAGACGACGACGTGCACGAAGCTCGCGTACCACTACCAGAAGAAGAACTGGAAGGCGTGCATCGTGTGCGCCGACACGTTCCGCGCCGGCGCGTACGACCAGGTCAAGCAGAACTGCACGAAAGCGCGGATACCGTTCTACGGAAGTTACACGGAGGTCGATCCGGTCGTCATAGCGACCGACGGCGTCGAGATGTTCAAGAAAGAGGGCTTCGAGTTCATAATCGTCGACACGAGCGGCCGGCACAAGCAGGAGGAGTCGCTGTTCGAGGAGATGCTCGCCGTGTCGACGGCCGTCCGTCCGAACAACATCGTGTACGTGATGGACGCGACGATAGGCCAGGCGTGCGAGTCGCAGGCGCGCGCTTTCAAGGACAAGGTCGACGTCGGTTCGGTGATCGTGACGAAGCTCGACGGGCACGCGAAGGGCGGCGGCGCGCTGAGCGCCGTCGCCGCGACGAGGAGCCCGATCGTTTTCATAGGTACCGGCGAGCACATCGACGACCTCGAGCCGTTCAAGACGAAACCGTTCGTCAGCAAGCTGCTCGGCATGGGCGACATCGAGGGGCTGATCGATAAGGTCAACGAGCTGAACCTCGACGATAACGAGGAGTTGCTCGAGAAGATCAAGCACGGACAGTTCACGCTCCGAGACATGTACGAGCAGTTCCAGAACATCATGAAGATGGGGCCGTTCTCGCAGATAATGGTACGGGCGCGGGACCGACCCGAATCCGAAACCGGCGTCGGTTTCGGATTCGTCGGTTCCGGTTCGATCTAACGTCGTTTCGTTCCGCGAAGGGCATGATCCCGGGTTTCGGCCAAGACTTCATGTCGAAAGGGACCGAGCAGGAGTCGATGCAGCGTCTCAAAAAGCTGATGACGATCATGGACAGCATGAGCGACAGCGAGCTCGACGACCGCGACGGCGCGAAGCTGTTCGGCAAGCAGCCGTCCCGCGTGACGAGGGTCGCGCAGGGGTCCGGCGTCACCGACCGCGACGTCAAGGATCTGATCGCGCAGTACACGAAGTTCGCGGCCGTCGTCAAGAAGATGGGCGGCATCAAGGGCCTGTTCAAGGGCGGCGACATGGCGAAGAACGTGAACCCGGCGCAGATGGCGAAGCTCAACCAGCAGATGGCGAAGATGATGGACCCGCGAGTGTTGCACAAGATGGGCGGCATGTCCGGGTTGCAGAACATGATGAGGCAGCTGCAGGCCGGCGGAGGCGGCGGGCTCGGCGGCTTGGGGAAGCTGATGGGACAGTTCGGCGGTAAATGAACGCGGACGGAGACGCCGGAAGCCGTTTTAAATCCGATATACGGATATAGAATTTAAAAATCGAGATCACTGTAAAATTCGATATCATTTTAGTCGTAAGGTTGTATTCGCGGTCGTTCGAAACCTTTCAATCGCAGAAAATCGAATCTCCACTCGAGAATCGATCAATTAAAATTCGAAAACTTTCAGACGTTTCAGGTCCGTACGCGAAGGGTTCCTCGGCCCGCTCGAACGTCTTGTTCGACGCCGGCGGGCCTCCGAACCTCCTCGCTAGCGTACCGCTATGGAAAAAGGAACGGTTTACGACCGACCGGACTATTCCCGACGCCCGGAGCCTCCGACCGGGGCGTACGTGTGTTTATTTGTTACGAATTGATGTTAATGAGCCGAACTGATCGGTTTGTACAGATAAATAAATGGTTTTGATACTGAAAATGTTACGTTTTCATTTTAGTTTGAATTACTGATTCGCATCGATCGTTTGTTTGCTGTACGAGAAACGAGGTTAGGATTTAGGTTTAAGTTCGAATAAAAGTCGAATAGATCGACAGACTTGTCTGTCGATCTATTAATATATATCCGATTAATATATAATTTTATTAAAATGTATTTTAGATTGTTTATCGTATGTATTATTACCGGCTCGACAGAAATGTTTCGGTTAGACTTTATGTATTCGGTTCGATTCAATCGGATTTAGAAACATGTACATTAAATATGTCACGAGTGACGAGTGTGTTACTCACTGTCATAAACTTGAACTCAGATACGATTTTTCTTATTTTAACCCTAGTTTCGGTCGAATTTATTGATAATTTTCTCATAATGACCGGAAGTTTATATCTGAAAAAAGCCATTGTTTCAGTGTCGAGAAGGCGTGTTTCTTTAATTTTAAATGACGATTGTCGATATCGATCGATAAATAATATTTAATCGTGGATAAAAACCGTAAATGTGTAAAATTATCGAATACACACGGTTGGCTTTCGCGCAGGGCCTTCATAAAGAAGGGATTTTTTCCTGCCTCGATTCATAAAATAATCGAATTAAATCACATATCGTTCGAAAGAGGAATAAATACTCTCTAGGATATTAAAATTTCAAGATGTTCCCGCTTCCGGATTTCCCACGGGACCGGCTCGAAGACGGTCATGCGTTTGGAATGTCCGTATTCGTAGTGTTCTTCGGTTTTAATTTCTTCCTGCCTCGATTCATAAAATAATCGAATTAAATCACATATCTTTCGAAAGAGGAATAAATACTCTCTAGGATATTAAAATTTCAAGATGTTCCCGCTTCCGGATTTCCCACAGGACCGGCTCGAAGACGGTCATGCGTTTGGAATGTCCGTATTCGTAGTGTTTTTCGGTTTTAATTTCTTCCTGCCTCGATTCATAAAATAATCGAATTAAATCACATATCGTTCGAAAGAGGAATAAATACTCTCTAGGATATTAAAATTTCAAGATGTTCCCGCTGCCGGATCTCCCACGGGACCGGCTCGAAGACGGTCATGCGTTTGGAATGTGTATTCGTAGTGTTCTTCGGTTTTAATTTTTTCCTGTCTCGATTCATAAAATAATCGAATTAAATTACATATCGTTCGAAAGAGGAATAAATACTCTCTAGGATATTAAAATTTCAAGATGTTCCCGCTTCCGGATTTCCCACAGGACCGGCTCAAAAATACCCCTACGTTTGCAATGTTCGGTTTTATTTTTTTCTATCTCGATTCATAAAACAATGGAAAGAAAACGTTCACTAGAAATGTATTATATTTCTTACCTGTAAGTCTTTCTATGAATTATAATCGAAAAAGAGAGCGGAAATTCATAAAAAGAGAGCGTTTCGTCGATTTTCTTTTATATTTTCTTCTCAAGCGTTAAATACATTTATAAATTATGTACAAAATAATAAGAACGGCACGGTGCGTCCCGGTCGACAGGTCGACCGGGATCCCGTTCACATAAATACATGTAAATATATATATATAAAATTATATCCGTTTATAAACTAGGAGCGGAGTTTGTTTTTTCCCGAAAATGGAAATTACATTTTCATCCAAACGGCAGCGGGTGCCATTTTGAAAAGTGCGTACGACACTTAAATAATCGATCAATTAATTAATTAAATAATAAATTACAAGTTAAATAGTTTTCTTTCATTTTGTGTGGTGGGGAGTGGGAGGGGGGGAGATCTCGGGACGGTTGGGGCGAGGGGGAGGGGATCGGTTTTAAATATCGTCTCGAATAAATTATGTACAGGGTATCACATGAAACCGAACCGTGCCGGTTCGGCACGACTCGGTCCGGCTCGGCGCGGTCCGTCGCCGCCTGCGTCCGGCCGCCCCGATCGTCGCGAATCCGATTAACTGCTCGGCGCGACGTACACCGCGTACGGCCTCGAGTCGCGCGGCCTCGGCGCGCCGACCATCTTGTCGAGGCTCGACGCCGACGGTATCTTCGTCTTCGACATCCGGAAGTGGATCAGGTCCTCGTCGACCGGCAGCCGTTTGTCGATCAGCGTCCCGTCCGGACGGACGCGGACGACCATCGGCCCGACCGGCGCCCTGTACTCGTCCGGTGCCGTCAGCTCGAACTTCGACGAGGCGGCCGCGTTCAGGTAGTTGTTGAACGGGTCCTCGATGAACCGGTCGTCGACGTCCAGCGATCCGATCTCGTCCTGGATGCTCTGGACGCCCGACGGCGCGCGCGTCGGCGCGCCGTCGTCCGGCCTCTCCGTCGACGACTTCTGCTGCATCACCTCGTGACCTTCCATCATCGAATCCCAAACTGTCGACGAAAAATATCCGTTATCGATCCGGACTCCTTCATATATCAAAATCACGATCTAAACGAGTGCCACTCACTTATATTATGGGCTCCGCGCTGGTACGGGTCCATACGGTCGAGATGATCGTCCGGCATGTTCGACAACTTGCTCAGACCGTACTTGATGAGCTCCTTGTTACAGTTCTGCATCTCCTTGAACTCGCAGAAGGTGTCGACCTGGTTCGCGAATGTGTTGTACAGGTACGACATCTGGAAAAGAGAGACATGACGTCAGGAGGCGATTCGTTTCTCACAGTGCACCGCGGTCGATCATTTTCAAATTAAAACTCTTCGGAAATTCGATCGGCAGGTCGGTTCAAACTCATCGGGAAAGCACGCTTGATTCGAAACAGCTTTCTCGTTTTTCAATGGCCGAAAATCGAATCTAGCAGGCCGATTGAAATCACTGAAACAGCCTACTAGATGCTCAACAGCCTACTGTCTAATCTAGCAGACTGTTTGAACAGTTGAGAATCGCCTGCCTGATGTCAGACAGCTGACTCGATTTTCAACAGCCTGCTAGATACTCGGCGGCGTGCTATCCGATCTAGCAGGCCGTTCGAACAGTTTAGAGAAGCCTGCTCGATTCGGAACGTAACGACCAACGCGCGGTCCGACTTTTGTATATTTTCGTACAGAAAATGGCCGTGACACCTCTGACGTTTTTGTTTCGAGTGACTGTTCGTTCGCTCGCTCGCTCGCTCGTAAAGTTCATGGCGAACGATTTGCATATTTAATCATCGAATATATATATATACATATGTGTGGTGTATATAATTAATTTTAACATTTAAAAAGAGCCGATTATTTCAGAGCTCGAGTTAATCGTTTTACGGCCATTTCTCAAATGGCAATTTCATCAGGATGACATTTATAGATTTACGATCCGTCAGTGTGCGAGTGGGCGGGACGTATCGAATAAAAAAGAAACGAGAGATCCAGCGACCTTCGTCGATCCGATTTTGAGGAAATCGAAACGGAAACGAAACAACTGCTCGTTCGTATTTAAATAAACAAAACGGTTCAAGGAGACAACTGCCTCAGTCACGATTCGGAAAAAGAATGATAATCGCTCGAACGCGAATGCACGTCGATTGTTTGTTTGTTTTTCGTTTTTTTTTTTTTTTTTGCAAACGGCGCGGAGATTCGAAACCGAAACATAAACGAATCGCGTGTCGTCGGAAAGGATGGAAAGTCATCAACAAAATATCGAAATTTGATCGAAATGAGTACAGGTACACAGTACTCTATATATATATATATATATAGAGAGAGAGAGAGAGAAAGAGAGAGAGAATGTGTGTGTGTAAAAATTGTGCAAACTGTTCTAAATTTCTCAACAGAATTGACAACCGATTTATGTATCAATATGTATAGCGCGCCATTTTCGAATAATTGTACGTGACAGGTTTTAAAATATCTCAATTACACACACACACACACACACGCAAGCGTGTGTTTTGTTTGGAGTGAGAAGAAAGTCGTCGATAGTTCGACGAGTGAAATCTATAAATAAGTCTAAAAGAGAAAATTCTTGTGTGTGTGTGTGTGTGCGCGCACACACACACACACAGCGTTCGTACAAATTCTGAAGTCATTCCACTGCTACGTTGTGCAGTTAGTTTGACCTCGATTCCGTTTTTATCAGTACAGCTGGTAAATGATTTTTTTTCGTACGTACTTGCATACAAAACTCACAATCGAATCGACACGGAGACGATCATCGAAAAAAAGTTTTTTTCTCCTTCATCCGAAACAATCGCCGGTCGAAACCGACATGAAAAAGGTCACGGTTAGATTTTTTTTCACCGGAATCGTCTCTGGATTCACTCTCAAAGATGCATTTTCGGCCAGTAGGCCGTGTAAAAAAAACCGAACACGATTTCCGTTTCAAATGTTTTCAAACACTCTGCTGGATTAGATAGTAGGCCGTTTGAAATCGAACAGGCACTGCAAGACATCTAGTTCGATTTTCAAATATTTTCGACAGCCTGCTAGATCGGACAGACGAATATCGATGATCTAGCAGGCTGTTTAAGTTCGAAAATTCGGTTTCAAATCTAGTGTGGTGTTAACAAGCGTGCTAGATTAGCTAGCACGCTGTTTCAAATCGAACAGGCTCTGTAAAATGTCTAGCCATGCTGTTTAAAACGTTTTAATCATTCTGTCAAATTAGACAGTAGAATATCGGGAATCTACTGGGATGAAAGATCGTTTTGAATCTAGCAGGCCGTGGAAAATCACTAACCGATTGAAAATCGAGCGAGCCGTGGAAAAAAAAACTAGAGCGCTGTTTTTCCTTGTTTATTCGATTGTTTTTCTTCGCCAAAATAATTTAACAAATTCGCCAAGAAGTCTGAGTTCGAATCCGGTCAATCTTTTTTTTAACAACATGCATTTTTATTTTTTAGAAAAACAAAGTTATTTAATACCAGATTTATTAAAAAAAAAAACGATTCCTCAACTTCACATTTTTTCTAAGTCTTCACATTTAAGAACTTCACATTTTTTCTACGTCTATCTTTCTCTAGCTAGTAGATCGTTCTTTTTTTCTGGCAAGAGAATTGTTTTAAGGAATCTAGGACAAGGATTTATCTAGAAGGCTTTTTGAAAATTCCCCCAAACGACTCGATCAACTTTGAAGTTATTTCAAGTCGAAGAAAAATATCCATTTAGATTCTCTCTACAGATAGATGGCCTTTATTGGGGGGATTTAAAAAAAAAAAAATAAACAGAATTTCAGCTTTCTTACCTTTTCATCCCGACTGAGGAACTCCCACATCGGTATTGCCGACGCGTCGACGTAACAGAGTACACTGAACCACACAACGACTACATTCAACAACATCCGGCTACGGTGCATCATCATCTTCGCACGTCTTTTATTTTCAATAATAACAGAAGATCAGATTACGAGACAAACGAATCTCGCGAGAGAACAAACAACGAACGTTTGTCAACAAGTGCCGAAAAAAAATTCCGATAGATAAATAAATAGATAAATAAACAACACGGTGTCTGACTGTCGTACTTCTACGTTTCCTTCGTCTTCTTCTTCTTCGTCGATTCAAAAAGCGTTCTCACAGCACACTTAGATGGCAACTGGTCGAGAGACGACGCGCGGATTTCGTTTTATAGCCGCGCGGCCGCGTGAGAGCGGCGCGGGAGCGACGTACGCGTCGGCAACGCGTCAGACGGAGACGGGAGACGTACCGAACCGCGCGGTGATTTATAAGGACGGCGCGGAGAGATGGACCGGACGGTCGGTGCGACAGGGACGTCGGATCGAACACGGATCTAGAGATCAGACTTTGTACCTGCCCGCTTCGCTGGCTTGTCGTCATTCGAGTGCGCCCGCCGACCGACTCTGGACGGCCAGGTGTGCGGATCGACGATACACGGAACGGTTCGGACGTAACGAATGACGACATGCACGATAGAATTTCTGGATCGTCTTCTTTTTTTTTATTATTATTGCTGTTTTGAACCGGGAATGACGCACGAAAGACTGAATGCACGAGAAACAGTCGATATCGAACTGCGCAGTCTGACAGATTCTCATAGCCTGCCAGATTCCTCACAGCCTGTTGGTCTCTCACAGCCTACTAGATTCACATATTCTGCTGGATTCTCAAATCCTGCTAGATTCTCATAGCCTGCTGGATTATTGCAGCCTGCTAGATTCTCCTGGCCTGCTAGATTCTGATAGCCTGCTAGATTCTTATAGCCTGCTAGATTCCTCATATCCTGTTGGATTGTCGCAACCTGCTAAATTCTCCTATCTTGCTGCATTTTCACAGATTACTAGCTTCTCATATCTTGCTACATTCTCAGTTGACAAGATTCCTATACCCTGCTAGATCCTCGCAGCCTGCTAATTTCTCATAGCTTACTAGATTATGGCAGCTTGCTAGATTCCCATAGCCTACTATATTCTTATAGTCTATTAGATTCTCATAGTCTGCTAGATTCTCATAGTCTACTAGATTATCATAACCTGCTAGATTATCGCAGCCTGCTAAATTCTCATAGTCTGATAGATTCCCATAGCCTACTAGATTCTCATAGTCTATTTGATTATCGCAGTCTGCTAGATTCTTATGGCCTGCTAGATTCTAATAGCCTGCTATATTCTATTAGCCTACTAGGTTCTATCAGCCTGCTAGATTCTAGCAGTTTGCTAAATGTTAACAGCCTGCTAGAACCTAGGAGCAGTTCGATTTTCATCGCATGCCAGATTGTTAAATCCTAACAGTCAACCCGATAGAATTCTATCAATCTTTCATGAACGATTGATATAAAATTTATTTTTTCGACCCTACTCTACACGCAGTCACATCGTGGCCGACTATACATTCGATACATCATTGTATATATGTAAATGATTCTGTAGAGAGAGACGTTTGAAAACAGTGACCGGTTCAGTTGTGTAACAATGTGCATTAAAACCCACCTGATGTTTTTCCCAAAATAATCTAAATCATCATAATAATAACAATAATAATAATAAACAGTATGTAAACACGAAACAGAGATGAATAAATGACGCACGTGCGTTAAGTAGAGCGAGAGAGAACGAAAACTACATATGTTTTCGAACGGGTCGATTCGACCTTTAACGAAATCGTCTCGGCGCACTCGCACGCACGGACAAGGCGTGTACGTCTGTTCTTGTCGCTCGGCTTGTTTACATTCTACACGACCTTCACGTGTTTCCTGTCATTGTGTATGTATATATATATATATATATGATATATGGTATATCTCTCTCTCTTTAATACATTCGATCGACTATGTATCTATCTTTGTTTTTCTAATAGCCAGCGCATACCTGGATGTTTTTTTAATGTACTCACAGGTATCTTTGTTTTCGGTATCGATTCTTGTATATATTTATCTTTTTTCATACTGTTTTCTAATTGTTTATGATTTTTTCCGAATGTTTTTGTAAAAAAAGTTTCGTTGGAAATTCTTCAACTAGTTATTTGGCGCCTATGAGGAATTCCCATAGTGATTTATGTATATACATATACATATATATATATATATATATATATATATATATATATATATATGTATATGATCGTTGTATAACAGAAATTCTCAAAGAGTTTCTGTAGATTTTGTTTTCAACGACGATTTCTGAAAAGTAAATCAGGATTTTTTAAAAAAACAGTCTAACTGTTTTTCTTTTGTTTTTGTACAAAATTCGAAAAAACAATTGACGATACGCCGTTTCACAGCCTGCTAGATTTTAACAGTTCGTTTGTTTACGAACCGTCTGCTAGATTTTAAGTAGGCTCTGTTAGATTTTCAAAAATATTTAAATTGTGACGAGCCTGCTAGATTAATGATCATACACTAGATTTAACCGGCCTGCTTGTTAGATATAAAACTGTTTGGCAGATTTTTCGTACATTGTCACAGCCTGCTAGATTCTCATCGCCTGCTAGATTCTCATAGCCTGCTAGATTATTGCATCCTGCTAGATTCTCACAACCTGCTAGATTCTAACAGACCAATCAGAGAACAGCAGCCTGCTAGATTTCAAATACGAAATGCCATATTTCCAAAAATCTATTTTGTGACCAGCCTACTTGATCAGTGACCAACTATTCGATTTAAACCATTCGCTAATTCGATTTAAAACGGCCTGCTAGATTCTTTTACACTTTCTTCTTTTCTTTTACACACTAACAGCCTGCTAGATTTTAAATATAGCTTGTTAGTTGTCGAATTTCTCGCCAGATTATAAACAACCTACTAGATTTCGAATCAGTCAACGAGTTAGATTCGAAACAGCCTACTAGTTGATAAACAGGCTACACAGTCTGTTAGGTTTTCAAATATTAAACAGCCGACTGGATGTCAAGCAGCTTAAAACAAAATCGTATCGAGAAACAAAATCGTGTCACAAAACAAAATCCACACCGTAAAACAATATCGTCGCACCGATCGACATTTTCAGTACCGTCCACGGCTCATTCTCGCGTTAATTTGCAGCGGTTCCCTCTCCTAGCATGGATTCCTCTTCTGTCTTCTCGACAGACGACCGACGCCGATCTGACCTTAAAGACGGCACAGGGGACCGTCGTCTGACGCAGATTCCGCACATTTTGTTTTTTCTAACCTCTCATTTCGTCGTCGTCGCGAATCCGCTTCATTTACGGCGACATTTCTCTTCTGAGCGAGCGAGATGACGCGATATAAACACGTTGATGTTCATTTGTTTGTGTCGGATGACATTTTTTCGTCCACGTCATTGCGCCGGACAAAAAAAACGCAGTTATGGACCGATTTTATGTTGTTTACATTTTTCGAGAAGTATTTCTATCGGCGGGGTGTGTTCGAAGACCGGTTATGTGTGTGTGTGTGTGTGTGTTTTACATGTTTGTCAAATGTCGAAATTTATAAATAAATCAAAAAAAAAAAACACAAATTGTAGGAGAGGTCGCTCGACTCGATTTTCGATTTATTCGAGATTTTTCGAATCTGGTCAAAATGTTCAAATATTAGGATTTAACAAGTCTGCTAGTTGAATTCGAAACAGTCTGATAGACTTTTTAACAGCCTGCTAGATTCAAATAGTCAGATTCTAACAGCCTTCTAGATTCTGACATGCCTGCTCGATTCCAAACATGCTTGCTAGACTCCAAACATGATTGCTAGGATCGAAACATGCGTGCCATATTTCCATAAATCAATAAATTGCGACCAGCCTACTAGATTATTAATCATTTATTAGCTTCGACCAGTTTACTAGATTCCAAACATGCCTGCTATATTTTCATCAACCAGAAGATTGCGACCAGCCTATTAGATTAATAATCATTTATTAGATTCAATCAGCCTACTAGATTCCAAACATGTCTTCCATATTTCCATAAACCAGTAAAATGCGATCAGCCTACTAGATTAATAATCATTTATTAGATTTAATTAGCCTACTAGATTAATAATCATTTATTAGATTCAACCAGCCTACTAGATTAATAATCATTTATTAGATTTACTTAGCATACTAGATTCCAAACATGACTGCCATATTTCCATAAAACAGTAAATTGCGACCAGCCTACTAGATTAATAATCATTTATTAGATTCAACCAGCCTACTAGAGTAATAATCACTAATTAGATTCAACCAGCCTACTAGATTCCAAACATTCGTGCTATATTTTCATAAAACAGTAAATTGCGATCAGCCTACTAGATTCCAAGCATGTCTGTCATATTTCCATCAACCAGTAAATTGCGACCAGCCTACTAATAAGATTGAAAAAAAAAACAGTTTGTTTTTTAACGGCCTGCTAGATTCGAACAACCTTCTCAGATTTTAAGAGTCTGCTCGATTCTGACACTGTGGCTGAATCAATCTCACAGTTTATTTTATTTTTTACACTACAAACGCGTCGCTACCGAAAAACATAAAAATAATCACATTTTCAAGCGATGGATTCAAGTGAGAATTCATTTGTGAAAGTCTATTCGATCGACTGAAGACGATCGTTTGTTTTTTGTCCGATTGTTTTATCATTTGTTCGGTTCTTCTTCTGTTTCCTGTACAACACTTTTTTCACTTGTTTGTAGGATCGGCGAGAGACTCCTTTCTCAAAAACGGACACACACTCTCTCTATATTCGGTTTTGAGTCGAATGGCCTCGTGTTCGATGACGATTCCTATTCCATTTCGAAGAAAACAAAAGTTCGATTTATTGAAAATATGTTGACATTTACAAAAACAGCTTGCAGTCTCTGACATGCTATTTATGTATATATATATATATATATATATATATATATATATATATATATATAAATGTAGTGTACGATAATAGCAAACACGAGCTACCATCAAACATTCCATAATAATAATAAATAAATAGATAAATATGGAAAATGGCACCGATGAGCCGGAGACATTATTTCAATGTTAATTTCGGACGTTTGCATTCGAAACGAGTTTTTTTTCCCTTCTGGTGTGTATGTTTGTCTATAACTTGGTTGACCAGTGACGGAGTGTACGGATTTCGTACGGACAAGGCTGTTAGGATGATTTAAAATGGCCGCCGGTCTGTCGCATCTCGATCGTCGTACGCTTTTGTACAAATTACTGAACAGTTTTTGTCCGATTTGAAAAATTCGTACGCAGTTCGAAAGAGGATCGAATTCTGTACAAGATGTATAAATTTCAAATTTTTTTCATCGATAAACATGGCCGTCAGGACGTTTTGAAATGGAAGCTGTGTCAGGCAGATTGTTTGAAATTCGTTTTTTACAAATTTCTCAATGATTAGGAAAAGAAATTGAAAAATTCGTACACAGTTCGAAAGAGGATCGAATTCTGTATAAAATGTATAAATTTCACGTTTTTCTCAAAATCAACATGGCCGATAAGACGTTTTAAAGTAGTTGTTGCATCATATTTATTCCCTTTTTTGATTTACTGCATGGTTTTGAACCGAATTTGAAAAAATCGTACACCGTTTGAAAGAGAATCAAATCCTGTATAAAATATATAAATTTCATACTTTTCTCAAAACAAACATGGTCGCTAAGACGTTTCAAAGTAGTTGTTGCATCGTGTTCGGATTTTTGTACTGTTTTTTGTACGATTTTTTTTTATTTATTTATTTATTCCATTGTTTGGAACCGAATTCGAAAAACTCGCACACCGTTCGAAAGAGGATTAAATTCTGTACAGAAATATGTACCATAAACATTTTTTGACACTCGCATACGGCCATCAAAACGTCTGAAAAGCGATAAAAACTATGCACATGCACACACGCTACCATTTTGTGTTTTCTGGGGGAAAAAACGCCACTGTCTCTTTTAATATTTCGTCGATAATCGAAAACATGATTGCTTTCGAACGCCAGAACCGACCACAAAAAAACGTACAATTTTTAATGACACACACACACACACTTGTGTACGAAAAACACAACCGACTATGACACATTATTATTATGTGTTATGCAAATGAGACGTCCGTGTGACCTTCCCAATGCCAAATTCCGCATACCGTGCGTTCGTCTCCCCGTCGCGGACGAGAGAATTTTTATTGCCAGTGAAAAACCACTTCGAACCGCTTTCGAACGCCACCGCGTCCAGCGACTGTTCGGCACCTGTGCACTCGTTTCGAGATTGTTTTTTTTTTTTTTTTTTTGTATTTGATTTTTTTTTTGGCACTGATCGGCACCAAGAATCGGATCGCTTACCGAATTCCTAACTTTACATATTTCGTTTGTTTGTTTTTTGGGTACAGTTGAAAAGTGTAACAATTGAAAATCGAATTTTCAATTGTCGAAACAACGAATAAACAGTTGTTCGTTGAGTCGACAATTGAAAAATTCGATTTTCAGTTGTCGAAACAACAGGCAAATGTTTGTTTGTTGATTCGACAATTGAAAATCCGATTTTCAATTGTCGAATAAACAAATAATTGTTTGTTTTGTTTTTTTTTTTTTTTTTTTTGGTACAATTATTTTTTGTTTACACAATTGAAAATCTGATTTTCAAATGTTAAATCAACAAACAAACATTTGCCTGTTGTTTCGACAACTGAAAATCGGATTTTCAATTGTCGAATCAACAAACAACACTTTATTCGTTGTTTCGACAATTGAAAATCAGATTTTCAGTTGTCGAAACAACAGGCAAATGTTTATTCGAGTTTCAACAATTGAAAATCCGATTTTCATTTGTCTAAACAACAAACAATTGTTTATTTGTTGATCTGACAATTGAAAAACCGATTTTCAATTGTTACCCGTTTCATTAATCACGCTCTTGTTCACTTATTTTTCTTTTCCGACAATTGAAAACGAACCACCATAGAAAAATCTGATCTTCAATTATCGAAAAAAACAAATAAACGAACTGACAAACGGACGACTAGATCCGCGCGCATCTCTTCGAAAAGCGCGCGTCGAACGGACGCGCGCTTTTCGAAAGTTCGTCCTGCGTTGACATTTCCTTCTATTACGAGAATGTCCTTACGGGGAGCGCGCATGCACGTACGGACGGACGGACGTCCATCTCTGAGACATGGTCACGGATCCGCTCGGTCGATTTGCGTCAGAGGTGTCTATAAATAGATTGCGCGGGCGTCGACGATCGATTAAAAAACAATAACAGTACGGAAATCGAAAGCACGGATTCCATTCGAATGAATTGACTGCTTTGATATTTGAATCGTATCTCTTTATATTTATCCGAATGGCGTTCGTTTTTTTTTTTCCACATCATCCGAGTTCCTCTACTCTCCCGTGTCTCACCTTCGACCAGTTTTAGAGTCTCTGAAATCATTAGTACTGAACAAGTACTGAAACAAGTGACGAACGATCGAGAAAATCACCCGAGATGAAAACGGCGCCATTTTGAATCGTCCTAACGGCCATTTCTGTCTCCGTGCGTTTCTAACAAGTGAACAACGGTTTCGATTTCGATTCTCAGACCGAACTTATCTGATAAATCCTTTTAAAACAATGACACTTAATTGGTATGGGCCGGATTTCAATCCAATTAGTTTTCGATCCGAAATGATTACAGAGTGGCATCGAACGCAGTACTAGATTCAAACCGGTCCTGTTCGAAAACCGACAGAGAGAGTGTCTTGAAAATGTGACATCAAATACAGATTTGAATTTGTTTTTTTTTTTTGTTTGTTTCGATTAGAATTTGTTTCTTTGTTTGTTTCGATTAGAATTTGTTTTTTTTTCGTTTCGATTAGAATTTGTTTTTTCTTCTTGACATCTCCTCTCGGACGTAACCTCGTCCGAAGGACAGATCCGTCTCCGTGCTCAGCAGGAACTGACAATAAAAAATAGATACGTTTGTTTCTATCCCTCTCTCTCTCTATATAACATATATAATCTCCATCTCTCTCTCTTTATACACATCTGTGTATGTGGAAACATCTTATCATTAATTTATAAACAATTCCATGTCCGTACATGTGTGACATTCTTACAAAAGAACCGCTCGTGTCCTTCCTTCCTGCACGTCCGCTCTTCCTTCACTTGAACTCTGGGTCAATGTCTTTTGTCACTTGATTAATTTATGTATACATACACACATATATATAAATAAATTGAAAAAAAATCTGTAATCATCGATCATCGATGGTCACAAGGTCGGCCATCTTGACTGGATTTCATGTCATTATTAACACGGGTCGACCTCGTACGCGTTGCGAAACGTTTCTCTTCGACGAAATGACGATCGTCGCGGCGTTACGGAACGATCTCCAGAATATTCGACGCGGGATCGAATCCTGTACAAGAGAATGGCGGCCGTGTCGAACACACAGATTGTTCGGTCGGTTTTTTCGAGAATTGCTCGATGAATTGAGATAGAAATTGAAAAATTCGTACGTTGTTTGAAAGAGGATTGAATTCTGTATAAAATGTACTGATTTCAATTGTTTTAATTGATAAAGATGGCCGTTAGAACATTTTAAAATGGTAGCTGTGTCAAAAAAAGATTCTTGGTTCAGTTTTTCAAGAATTGCTCAATGATTTGGGACAGAAATTAAAAAATTCATACACCGTTTGAAAGAGGATTAAATTCTGTAGAAAATGTGTAAATTTCAATTGTTTTAATTGATAAACATGGCCGTCAGAACGTCTCAAAATGACTGTTGCATCTCACGTTGTTAGTTTTTCATCAATTACTCCATAATTTCGAACCAAATATAAAAAAACCCGTGCACAGTCCGAAAGAAGATTAAATTATGTATAAAATGTATAAATTTCAATTTTTTTTATCGATAATCATGGCCGTCAGAGCGTCACAAAATGGCCGTTGTATCAAACATCAGACTGTTGCATCGCACTTGTTAGTTTTTCATCAATTACTCCACAATTTCGGACCGAATCTAAAAAACCCGTACGCAGTTCGAAAGAGGACTAAATTCTGTACAAAATATATGAATTTCAATTTTTTCTATCGATAATCACGGCCGTCAGAGCGTCTCAAAATCGACTCTCACTCTAACCGATCCGAATCACCGAACAGGACTTCCAAACAGTATCCGGAACGGACAGATCGCTCGCTAGATCCACGTTCGAATCGTTCGACTCCTGTCACGGTAATTCCGTTCGTCTTCCAGCACCGATTCGCATCCGAAAGACAGTTTCAGAGAATACACTTTTTTTCCTTGTCAAAAAAAAAAAAAAAAACAGAAATGGCCGATTGGAATCCGCACAGATATAAAAAAAAAAAATACAAACACATCTGTGTGTTTACAAAAATGTGTAAACACACAAGTATGCGAATTTTAATTTCGATATTCTAGCTATATATTCATAATAATAATAATAATTTTTTTTTTTTGAAAAAAAAAACTGGATCCTAGAAGACAGAAATCCGTCATTTAATTGCTGTTGTGTCGCCTCAAAGGTCGCCTATTCGTTCCGATTCAATTAAAACACACACACACACACACACATATATATATATATATATATATATATATATATATATATATATATATATATATATGTGTGTGTGTGTGTGTCGCCGGTCGACTGGCTAGACGCGTAGATAAAAATGTCACCGGGGGGATAGTGTCGTAAGAGGGGAAGGGAGGGGGGGGGGGTACGCAGACAGAGAAGATCGAAGAATACCGAGAAAGAAAGAAAAAAAACACACACGGAGAGCCTCATCTCGACCCGCCATCATCATTATCGGCATCGTGTTGTTGTCGTCGGATTAAAATCGTTGTAATAATCATAATCATAATCAGGGATCGTATATTTTCGGCCGGACACAGGACCGGACTACACGTCGATGCGCGCTCTTCCGTATACACCGACTGTATGCGCTGTCTGGTCGGTAGGAAAATAATTGCGGTTCGTGACATTGAAACTCGTATACATTACCGTAATCGTTTTCCTACCAAAGAGGTGTACGTTCGTTCATTGGGTCGGTAGGAAAATAATTGCGGTTAGTGATCTTCAGATTCATGTACGTTTCCGCAATTGTTTCCTACCGAAGTAATATATATATATATATATATATATATATATTAAGTCGGTAGGAAAATAATTGCGGTTAATTATTTACAGATTCGTATACATTATCACAATTATTTTTCTACCAATGTAATATATATATTTATTAGGTTGGTAGGAAAATAATTGCGGTTTATAATCTTCAAATTCATGTACATTTCCGCATTTATTTTCCTTCCGATCCATTATATACATTTATTAAGCCGGTAAGAAAATAATTGTGGTTTATGAGCTTGAAATTCATATATATATATATATATATATATATATTACCGCAATTATATTTCTACCAATGTAATATAGATATATATATATATATATATACACATTAGGTCGGTAAAAAAATAATTGCGGCTTATAATCTTCAAATTCATATACATTTCCGCAATTATTTTCGTACCGATCTATTGTATATATTTATTAAGTCGGTAGGAAAATAATTGCGATTTATGATCTTCAAATTTTTATACATTTCCGTAATTATTTTTCTACCAACGTAATCTATAGTTATTAGGTCGATAGGAAAATAATTGCTGTTTATGAGTTTCAAATTCATGTACAGTTCCGCAATTATTTTCCTACCTACCAATATATATATATATATATATATATATATATATATATATATATTAGGTCGGTATAAGAATAATCGCAGTTAATGATCTTGAAATTCGTTACAAAATCCGCAATTATTTCTCTACCGACCTAACACAGAGCCAACTACACAGTCAAATACAAATTCAACTACAGAGCGTGCTACACAATCGAACATTAGGCTGGTAGAAAAACAATTGCTGTTTATTACCTTCGAACACATAGCAGAAAACCTCGATAGGAAAATAATTGCGGTTTTCTGTATATATGTTAATTTCTGTATAATAGTGAGGTTTTCTGTTGTTTCCGAAAACAAAGCCAACTATAACCGACATTTGAAACAAACGAGCCGAAAAAAAAGAAAAACGGCGCACACTAGATGTCATCTCGTCGAAAGGTCGTTCGAGGATTGCCTGTTGACCCGTTCGAATAGAACACAAGGTTATATGTCGGACTGCACCCATTTTATTCACTGTACGATTATTATTATCATTATAATAAACGTTCTCGTCTTTCTGTCTGTCTGTGTGTGTGTGTGTGTGTGTGTGTCTGTCTTAAAGTTCGCTTATTGTCATCATAACTACGAAATGATGTTCGCCATGAACCAAAAAATATTTTAATAGATTCTTTGTTGTGAACTGTAAACAACATGTTTGAAATATCAAACGAAACACTCATTTATCAGTATGGTAATATGTACAGAGTGTCCTGCGAAATGCGGTCGTGGTAGAGATCGTTCTGCACGGTTGTCATAAATAAAAGAGACAGAAAATATGCAGGAGCCACGATTGTAGTCGAGTTCTCAGATCCGATCGTCGTCTGTTCTCGGATCGTCCTATCTTCTATCTTTATCGTTTGTTCGATCGATGATTAAAACAAGTGTACCGATCGGCAACTGTTTTTAATCGTCACAGCTCACAATGGCGTCCGAGGAGTTGGATATTAGAAATTGTATGTTTTTCGAATTCGGATGTAACAAATAAATGTACAGATGGAATGAAAAGAAACTAAAAAATGATGAATGAAAAGGGTAGTTCGACAAGTTACCAATGTTTCAAAAAGCCTAACACAATTCGTGTATTTTAATAAATAACGGCTGTGCCCATTAAGTGTGTATGGAGACTTTGTTGGGGTTCAAATACCGACTTTTATTATTGTAACTTGTTTATTGGTTTTACTGTTTAACAATAGAACATTTCCTTTGTGTCCATTCTCTTTGTATGATTACAAAATATATATGATCTGCATATTTCCATAAATAAATACATTATTATGATTATTACAAACAAAAAACTAAATTTATCACAAGTGTATGGAGACTTTATTGATTCAGTATGTATATGTAAATATATATATATATATATATATATATATATATATAATATATATATACATATAATATATATATATATATATATATATATATATATATATAGATATATAATATATGTTTTTAAGAAATTGTAAACTACTTTATATATATATATATATATATATATATATATATATAAAGTAGTTTACAATTTCTTAAAAACATGTCTAATCAACGCCCGAGGATGTCGAAATAATAATCACTTATTGAACTCTGTGTTTTTCTTATAGATATCTAGTGTGGTACATAAATCATTATATATGTATGTATATGTATACATTGTGTGTGTGTGTATCTCTGTTTTAATTGGATGACCGTTTGTTTATTGAATGTGTTTTATATATATAGAAAATAATAGAGTTGATGACATGAATCAGTATTAGAATAAATGCCAGTTTGATTTAAAATAATCTATGATTAATTTGTGTTTAGTAGCTTTCTTCTATTTTAAATTTATCATAGAATTAAAATTATAAATTGTTATTAAAAGTATATATATATATATGTGTATATATATATATATATATATATAATATGCCCTTTTTTCATATCTCCTCGTCTAGCACTGTTTGCAAACAGAAATAGCAAGAAAAGGAATACAATTCAGGCGAAACACAAGACAGTAACATTTTAAATGAAATCAATAACATGTTTATTATTTATTTGAAACTATTTTAGTACAATTATCAGCTTAAATTCTGATCATTTGTCAATTTTTCATTTTTCAAATATACACAGATCAGACCGTACATAATTTAAAAGATTCGCAGACTGTGTTAAAAGATATTACGTCTGATTTCTCTGGAACCGTGCGCAGAATCTTACACAAATCGTATCTTTAAAACGATTCCTAGATTTTCTTACACGACAGTTTTTAATTATTTTTTCGATGCGACATTTTCTCTTACGGTATATTTAAAAAAGAGGATCGATATTCGATCCGACTTCGAAGATAATAACAGTTTTTGCCGACCGTCCCGATAAGAATATGCTGTGGAGATCGGTACACGTCCGTAAGTTTATACACGGGTATCGGTTTTTAAACCCACCGCTCACGGAGTCGATTTTACAACTCGAACCGGACAGAATCCGATCGCTTATCGAACGGCGTACGACCTCGCTGAAATCGGAACTGAAATCACTATCGAACGTTTACGACGATTCGATTCGTTCGTACCTGATCGTGATACGAAGACGATCGACCGTCGGTATCGCAATTACGACACGTCTTTAGACCCGCCGTCCTTCAGCTTGAAATCGATCGGTCTGTCGTATCCCATGATTCTGGCGTAGTGTGCGGGATCGGCGAACAGGCTCGGGTCGACGAACAGCGGCGTCCCTCTGACCGTCATCGACGTGAACATCCCCGGTAGGTCCGGAACGACGACGTCGTCGACCTTGAACGGAATCTTAGGCCGGACGGCCGTCAGAACGTGCGCCGACGTACCGGTACGTACGACCGCCGTACCTTCTTCCGTTTCAAGAAGAACGTGACGATCGTCGCGACGTACTCGTCCCTGCTCGCGTCGTAGTCGAGGTGCGTCACGTACTTCTTCGTTATCGAGTGGAGCAGGAACGGCGTGACGAACGTGAAGAACCCGACGAAGGTGCACAGGCCGATCATGACCGAGACGCTGCCGATGTCGTTCGCGTGCGAGTAGATTATCGGTTGGGCGAGCACGCCGCTCAGACTAGTCGCTATCGAGAATATCTGGAACGGATCGAACCGGTCTTACTGGTGGTGCGAGACGGAACGGTTCGAATGTCGGAGTGTCGTGTAACCTTTACGGCTCGAATCTGAGGCGTCAGGACTCCGTAGTATACGTTTTGAACGTTGTCGTGGCGTTCGGTCGAAGCGTGCCTGGAAATCTTAACGTTTAATAGACGTGCGGACGGTCTGTACGGATTTAATACAGGTTTCAGGGTAAAAACTTGTACACTTTTACTGATAGTAGGCAGGAACGACGCGTAGATCCTACACGAATTGAATAACGACATCGTGCGGTAATTATTTTCAATGTGCCGGAGTGAATGTGTCCTTCCGAGGAGATACTTTTAACCTAAAGCTTTAAAATGACAAGCTTCTATGAAAAGATGGGTTATGTACGAGAAACATAAGCTGTGGATTCATGACATATATATTTGTTAACTGAATCATTTTTAATCATCTAAAATAAGTAGTAAACAAGCATTACATGGAAATGCTTGTTTATAATAACAATAAAAATCTTTTTTGGTGTTAAAACGCATTTTAATTGAGCATTAACCTCTTGTTCAGAGACAAAAACAAAAAGACTGATATGATTAATGTGTCTATTGAGTGTACGGAAACTTTTTTCATTTACAAATATTTATCTACGGTATATACTTTCAAGATTCACAGTCGGCCATAAGTAGTCCGAATTAAATGCTAAATGGCTAATGTCGCATATCGTTAGATGCGTCTTAAGATTATCTATCTCCTGGTATGCAACTCGATTGAATTATTTTCCAAAATGGCCTCTTTTTGCCGGAAAAACCTATTTTGCAAAGTGTTTTCCGGCCATTAGTAGTCCGAATTAAATGCTAAATGGCTAATGTCGCATACCGTTAGATGCGTCTTAAGATTATCTATCTCCTGGTATGCAACTCGATTGACTTATTTTCCAAAATGGCCTCTTTTTGCCGGAAAAACCTATTTTGCAAAGTGTTTTCCGGCCATTAGTAGTCCGAATTAAATGCTAAATGGCTAATGTCGCATACCGTTAGATGCGTCTTAAGATTATCTATCTCCTGGTATGCAACTCGATTGACTTATTTTCCAAAATGGCCTCTTTTTGCCGGAAAAACCTATTTTGCAAAGTGTTTTTCGGCCATTAATAGTCCGAATTAAATGCTAAATGGCTAATGTCGCATATCGTTAGAAGCGCCTTAAGATTAGAATTTGAAGTATAATTACTGCCAGTTCAATTTAAATCATCCATAATAAGATTATATTTGACGTATGTTTTCAGTTCAAATGTAGGTTATCTAAAATTTGAAATCGGTAAAAATATTTGAATCTGCTCTTACTGAATACACTTATTATATATTTGGAGGTTCCTTACGTATCATTTTCTTTATCCTGATTGTATTTGTATATTTTCTGTTCTGTATTTGTTGTTTATATAATACTATGTCTGTTTTTATTGTTTGTATAATGCTTCACAACACTTTGTCTATATCATGTGCAGGTCAATGCTTCACAGCGCGTTACATTTATATAAGATTTGGAAAATTATATAAACCTACAGCCATGAACTTTCGTGTCTCTGTGAAATTACACATTTATTTATTCAGTCGTGTCTAGTTTTTGAGACGATATGGTTGCTGCATATTACTGTTGTAAGATATACACTTTAATAGATATTTTCTTTAATTTTATTCGATTATAGTTTCAATACAATACGTAATTTACTTCTTAGTGTAAATATATTTTGATATAATTTATGAATATTTCTAAATATAATATATATATATAAATGTGTGTGTGTGTGTGTGTATATATATATAATTTATATCAATCATGCCATTCAATCTTTGAAAACAAATTTGTCTATTTATATATTTGTATCTTACTTTAAATTTAGAATCTGCTCTTATTGTACGTTATTATAGTAGATTTTGAGTTCCCTTAGTCTGATTTTGAAGTAAAATTACTGCTAGTTGAATTTAAATCATACACTATACGAGTACAATTGAGACGTACGTTTCAGTGCAAACGTATCGCACGTTAGATTTTGTAACGGATATTAAAATTACAATCTGCTCTTATTGTTTACTTTTATTGTATATTTAGACTCTCTTCAAATGGAATTTGAAGTATAATTACTGCCAGTTTAATTTAAATCATCCATAATAAGATTATATTTGACGTATGTTTTCAGTTCAAATGTAGCTTGTCTAAAATTTGAAATCGGTAAAAATATTAGAATCTGCTCTTATTGAATACACTTATTATATATTTGTAGGTTCCTGACGTATGATTTACTTTATCCTGATATTATCCTTTTTTTTTTTAATTAAAAAAGTTTCCTAAATCCGGACCTGGTTGTAAACGGCAAAACTTGAAACTAGCCAGACCACCTCATTTCTCGATAACGTAGTTAGAGTTCTCATTTACCGACCACCAAGTCTACAGGAAAATTCAAATTTAATTTTTAATTAAAGAATTAAAATATATTCTCTTATTATATAAATTAATTAAAGACTAGGAGTCTTCTCCTTTGTATATTTAGACTTCCCTTAGTTTGAATTTGAAGCAAAATTACTGCTAGTATACTTTGAAACATATATTATGTGAATATTCATATCAGGAATGTTTTTATTACAAATGTAGAACACCTAGAAATTGAAACGAGAATAAAAATTAGAGTCTGCTCTTATTCTACGTTATTATAGTATATTTGGAGTTCCCTTAGTTAGATTTTGAAGTAAAATTACTGCCAGTTGAATTTAAATCGTACATTATACGGGTTTAATTGAGACCTACGTTTCAGTGCAACGTATTATCACAGTTAAAAATTTTGTAATAGATACTAAAACTATAATCTACTCTCATTGTATGTTTTAATAGTATATTTAGAGTTCTCTTACTAGGTATTTCATGTAAAACTACTGCGTCTAATTTAAATCATACACTATACGAGTACAATTGAGACGTACGTTTCAGTGTAAACGTATCACACGTTAGATTTTGTAACAGATATTAAAATTACAATCTGCTCTTATTGTTTACTTTTATTGTATATTTAGACTCTCTTCAATTGGAAGTTGAAGTATAATTACTGCCAGTTTAATTTAAATCATCCATAATAAGATTATACTTGACATATGTTTTCAGTTCAAATGTAGGTTATCTAAAATTTGAAATCAGTAAAAATATTTGAATCTGCTCTTACTGAATACACTTATTATATATTTGGAGGTTCCTTACGTATCATTTTCTTTATCCTGATTGTATTTGTTGTTTATATAATACTATGTCTGTTTTTATTGTTTGTATAATGCTTCACAACACTTTGTCTATATCATGTGCAGGTCAATGCTTCACAGCGCGTTACATTTATATAAGATTTGGAAAATTATATAAACCTACAGCCATGAACTTTCGTGTCTGTGAAATTACACATTTATTTATTCAGTCGTGTCTAGTTTTTGAGACGATATGGTTGCTGCATATTACTGTTGTAAGATATACACTTTAATAGATATTTTCTTTAATTTTATTCGATTATAGTTTCAATACAATACGTAATTTACTTCTTAGTGTAAATATATTTTGATATAATTTATGAATATTTCTAAATATAATATATATATATAAATGTGTGTGTGTGTGTGTATATATATATATAATTTATATCAATCATGCCATTCAATCTTTGAAAACAAATTTGTCTATTTATATATTTGTATCTTACTTTAAATTTAGAATCTGCTCTTATTGTACGTTATTATAGTAGATTTTGAGTTCCCTTAGTCTGATTTTGAAGTAAAATTACTGCTAGTTGAATTTAAATCATACACTATACGAGTACAATTGAGACGTACGTTTCAGTGCAAACGTATCACAGGTTAGATTTTGTAACAGATATTAAAATTACAATCTGCTCTTATTGTTTACTTTTATTGTATATTTAGACTCTCTTCATTTGGAAGTTGAAGTATAATTACTGCCAGTTTAATTTAAATCATCCATAATAAGATTATATTTGACGTATGTTTTCAGTTCAAATGTAGCTTATCTAAAATTTGAAATCAGTAAAAATATTAGAATCTGCTCTTATTGAATACACTTATTATATATTTGTAGGTTCCTGACGTATGATTTACTTTATCCTGATATTATCCTTTTTTTTTTAATTAAAAAAGTTTCCTAAATCGGGACCTGGTTGTAAACGGCAAAACTTGAACTTGCCAGACCACCTCATTTCTCGATAACGTAGTTAGAGTTCTCATTTACCGACCACAAAGTCTACAGGAAAATTCAAATTTAATTTTTAATTAAAGAATTAAAATATATTCTCTTATTATATAAATTAATTAAAGACTAGGAGTCTTCTCCTTTGTATATTTAGACTTCCCTTAGTTTGAATTTGAAGCAAAATTACTGCTAGTATACTTTGAAACATATATTATGTGAATATTCATATCAGGAATGTTTTTATTACAAATGTAGAACACCTAGAAATTGAAACGAGAATAAAAATTAGAGTCTGCTCTTATTCTACGTTATTATAGTATATTTGGAGTTCCCTTAGTTTGAATTTGAAGAAAAATTACTGCTAGTATACTTTGAAACATATATTATGTGAATATTCATATCAGGAATGTTTTATTACAAATGTAGAACACTTAGAAATTGAAACGAGAATAAAAATTAGAGTCTGCTCTTATTCTACGTTATTATAGTATATTTGGAGTTCCCTTAGTTAGATTTTGAAGTAAAATTACTGCCAGTTGAATTTAAATCGTACATTATACGGGTTTAATTGAGACCTACGTTTCAGTGCAACGTATAATCACAGTTAAAAATTTTGTAATAGATACTAAAACTATAATCTACTCTCATTGTATGTTTTAATAGTATATTTAGAGTTCTCTTACTAGGTATTTCATGTAAAACTACTGCGTCTAATTTAAATCATACACTATACGAGTACAATTGAGACGTACGTTTCAGTGCAAACGTATCGCACGTTAGATTTTGTAACGGATATTAAAATTACAATCTGCTCTTATTGTTTACTTTTATTGTATATTTAGACTCTCTTCAATTGGAAGTTGAAGTATAATTACTGCCAGTTTAATTTAAATCATCCATAATAAGATTATATTTGACATATGTTTTCAGTTCAAATGTAGCTTATCTAAAATTTGAAATCAGTAAAAATATTAGAATCTGCTCTTATTGAATACACTTATTATATATTTGTAGGTTCCTGACGTATGATTTACTTTATCCTGATATTATCCTTTTTTTTTTAATTAAAAAAGTTTCCTAAATCGGGACCTGGTTGTAAACGGCAAAACCTGAAACTTGCCAGACCACCTCATTTCTCGATAACGTAGTTAGAGTTCTCATTTACCGACCACAAAGTCTACAGGAAAATTCAAATTTAATTTTTAATTAAAGAATTAAAATATATTCTCTTATTATATAAATTAATTAAAGACTAGGAGTCTTCTCCTTTGTATATTTAGACTTCCCTTAGTTTGAATTTGAAGCAAAATCACTGCTAGTATACTTTGAAACATATATTATGTGAATATTCATATCAGGAATGTTTTTATTACAAATGTAGAACACCTAGAAATTGAAACGAGAATAAAAATTAGAGTCTGCTCTTATTCTACGTTATTATAGTATATTTAGAGTTCCCTTAGTTTGAATTTGAAGAAAAATTACTGCTAGTATACTTTGAAACATATATTATGTGAATATTCATATCAGGAATGTTTTATTACAAATGTAGAACACCTAGAAATTGAAACGAGAATAAAAATTAGAGTCTGCTCTTATTCTACGTTATTATAGTATATTTGGAGTTCCCTTAGTTAGATTTTGAAGTAAAATTACTGCCAGTTGAATTTAAATCGTACATTATACGGGTTTAATTGAGACCTACGTTTCAGTGCAACGTATTATCACAGTTAAAAATTTTGTAATAGATACTAAAACTATAATCTACTCTCATTGTATGTTTTAATAGTATATTTAGAGTTCTCTTACTAGGTATTTCATGTAAAACTACTGCATCTAATTTAAATCATACACTATACGAGTACAATTGAGACGTACGTTTCAGTGTAAACGTATCACAGGTTAGATTTTGTAACAGATATTAAAATTACAATCCGCTCTTATTGTTTACTTTTATTGTATATTTAGACTCTCTTCAATTGGAAGTTGAAGTATAATTACTGCCAGTTTAATTTAAATCATCCATAATAAGATTATATTTGACATATGTTTTCAGTTCAAATGTAGGTTATCTAAAATTTGAAATCAGTAAAAATATTTGAATCTGCTCTTACTGAATACACTTATTATATATTTGGAGGTTCCTTACGTATCATTTTCTTTATCCTGATTGTATTTGTTGTTTATATAATACTATGTCTGTTTTTATTGTTTGTATAATGCTTCACAACACTTTGTCTATATCATGTGCAGGTCAATGCTTCACAGCGCGTTACATTTATATAAGATTTGGAAAATTATATAAACCTACAGCCATGAACTTTCGTGTCTGTGAAATTACACATTTATTTATTCAGTCGTGTCTTGTTTTTGAGACGATATGGTTGCTGCATATTACTGTTGTAAGATATACACTTTAATAGATATTTTCTTTAATTTTATTCGATTATAGTTTCAATACAATACGTAATTTACTTCTTAGTGTAAATATATTTTGATATAATTTATGAATATTTCTAAATATAATATATATATATAAATGTGTGTGTGTGTGTGTATATATATATATAATTTATATCAATCATGCCATTCAATCTTTGAAAACAAATTTGTCTATTTATTTATTTGTATCTTACTTTAAATTTAGAATCTGCTCTTATTGTACGTTATTATAGTAGATTTTGAGTTCCCTTAGTCTGATTTTGAAGTAAAATTACTGCTAGTTGAATTTAAATCATACACTATACGAGTACAATTGAGACGTACGTTTCAGTGCAAACGCATCACAGGTTAGATTTTGTAACAGATATTAAAATTACAATCTGCTCTTATTGTTTACTTTTATTGTATATTTAGACTCTCTTCATTTGGAAGTTGAAGTATAATTACTGCCAGTTTAATTTAAATCATCCATAATAAGATTATATTTGACGTATGTTTTCAGTTCAAATGTAGCTTATCTAAAATTTGAAATCAGTAAAAATATTAGAATCTGCTCTTATTGAATACACTTATTATATATTTGTAGGTTCCTGACGTATGATTTACTTTATCCTGATATTATCCTTTTTTTTTTAATTAAAAAAGTTTCCTAAATCCGGACCTGGTTGTAAACGGCAAAACTTGAAACTAGCCAGACCACCTCATTTCTCGATAACGTAGTTAGAGTTCTCATTTCCCGACCACAAAGTCTACAGGAAAATTCAAATTTAATTTTTAATTAAAGAATTAAAATATATTCTCTTATTATATAAATTAATTAAAGACTAGGAGTCTTCTCCTTTGTATATTTAGACTTCCCTTAGTTTGAATTTGAAGCAAAATCACTGCTAGTATACTTTGAAACATATATTATGTGAATATTCATATCAGGAATGTTTTTATTACAAATGTAGAACACCTAGAAATTGAAACGAGAATAAAAATTAGAGTCTGCTCTTATTCTACGTTATTATAGTATATTTAGAGTTCCCTTAGTTTGAATTTGAAGAAAAATTACTGCTAGTATACTTTGAAACATATATTATGTGAATATTCATATCAGGAATGTTTTATTACAAATGTAGAACACCTAGAAATTGAAACGAGAATAAAAATTAGAGTCTGCTCTTATTCTACGTTATTATAGTATATTTGGAGTTCCCTTAGTTAGATTTTGAAGTAAAATTACTGCCAGTTGAATTTAAATCGTACATTATACGGGTTTAATTGAGACCTACGTTTCAGTGCAACGTATTATCACAGTTAAAAATTTTGTAATAGATACTAAAACTATAATCTACTCTCATTGTATGTTTTAATAGTATATTTAGAGTTCTCTTACTAGGTATTTCATGTAAAACTACTGCATCTAATTTAAATCATACACTATACGAGTACAATTGAGACGTACGTTTCAGTGTAAACGTATCACAGGTTAGATTTTGTAACAGATATTAAAATTACAATCCGCTCTTATTGTTTACTTTTATTGTATATTTAGACTCTCTTCAATTGGAAGTTGAAGTATAATTACTGCCAGTTTAATTTAAATCATCCATAATAAGATTATATTTGACGTATGTTTTCAGTTCAAATGTAGGTTATCTAAAATTTGAAATCAGTAAAAATATTTGAATCTGCTCTTACTGAATACACTTATTATATATTTGGAGGTTCCTTACGTATCATTTTCTTTATCCTGATTGTATTTGTTGTTTATATAATACTATGTCTGTTTTTATTGTTTGTATAATGCTTCACAACACTTTGTCTATATCATGTGCAGGTCAATGCTTCACAGCGCGTTACATTTATATAAGATTTGGAAAATTATATAAACCTACAGCCATGAACTTTCGTGTCTGTGAAATTACACATTTATTTATTCAGTCGTGTCTTGTTTTTGAGACGATATGGTTGCTGCATATTACTGTTGTAAGATATACACTTTAATAGATATTTTCTTTAATTTTATTCGATTATAGTTTCAATACAATACGTAATTTACTTCTTAGTGTAAATATATTTTGATATAATTTATGAATATTTCTAAATATAATATATATATATATAAATGTGTGTGTGTGTGTGTGTGTATATATATATATAATTTATATCAATCATGCCATTCAATCTTTGAAAACAAATTTGTCTATTTATATATTTGTATCTTACTTTAAATTTAGAATCTGCTCTTATTGTACGTTATTATAGTAGATTTTGAGTTCCCTTAGTCTGATTTTGAAGTAAAATTACTGCTAGTTGAATTTAAATCATACACTATACGAGTACAATTGAGACGTACGTTTCAGTGCAAACGTATCGCACGTTAGATTTTGTAACGGATATTAAAATTACAATCTGCTCTTATTGTTTACTTTTATTGTATATTTAGACTCTCTTCAATTGGAAGTTGAAGTATAATTACTGCCAGTTTAATTTAAATCATCCATAATAAGATTATATTTGACGTATGTTTTCAGTTCAAATGTAGGTTATCTAAAATTTGAAATCAGTAAAAATATTAGAATCTGCTCTTATTGAATACACTTATTATATATTTGTAGGTTCCTGACGTATGATTTACTTTATCCTGATATTATCCTTTTTTTTTTAATTAAAAAAGTTTCCTAAATCCGGACCTGGTTGTAAACGGCAAAACCTGAAACTTGCCAGACCACCTCATTTCTCGATAACGTAGTTAGAGTTCTCATTTACCGACCACAAAGTCTACAGGAAAATTCAAATTTAATTTTTAATTAAAGAATTAAAATATATTCTCTTATTATATAAATTAATTAAAGACTAGGAGTCTTCTCCTTTGTATATTTAGACTTCCCTTAGTTTGAATTTGAAGCAAAATCACTGCTAGTATACTTTGAAACATATATTATGTGAATATTCATATCAGGAATGTTTTTATTACAAATGTAGAACACCTAGAAATTGAAACGAGAATAAAAATTAGAGTCTGCTCTTATTCTACGTTATTATAGTATATTTAGAGTTCCCTTAGTTTGAATTTGAAGCAAAATCACTGCTAGTATACTTTGAAACATATATTATGTGAATATTCATATCAGGAATGTTTTTATTACAAATGTAGAACACCTAGAAATTGAAACGAGAATAAAAATTAGAGTCTGCTCTTATTCTACGTTATTATAGTATATTTGGAGTTCCCTTAGTTAGATTTTGAAGTAAAATTACTGCCAGTTGAATTTAAATCGTACATTATACGGGTTTAATTGAGACCTACGTTTCAGTGCAACGTATTATCACAGTTAAAAATTTTGTAATAGATACTAAAACTATAATCTACTCTCATTGTATGTTTTAATAGTATATTTAGAGTTCTCTTACTAGGTATTTCATGTAAAACTACTGCATCTAATTTAAATCATACACTATACGAGTACAATTGAGACGTACGTTTCAGTGCAAACGTATCACAGGTTAGATTTTGTAACAGATATTAAAATTACAATCCGCTCTTATTGTTTACTTTTATTGTATATTTAGACTCTCTTCAATTGGAAGTTGAAGTATAATTACTGCCAGTTTAATTTAAATCATCCATAATAAGATTATATTTGACATATGTTTTCAGTTCAAATGTAGGTTATCTAAAATTTGAAATCAGTAAAAATATTTGAATCTGCTCTTACTGAATACACTTATTATATATTTGGAGGTTCCTTACGTATCATTTTCTTTATCCTGATTGTATTTGTTGTTTATATAATACTATGTCTGTTTTTATTGTTTGTATAATGCTTCACAACACTTTGTCTATATCATGTGCAGGTCAATGCTTCACAGCGCGTTACATTTATATAAGATTTGGAAAATTATATAAACCTACAGCCATGAACTTTCGTGTCTGTGAAATTACACATTTATTTATTCAGTCGTGTCTTGTTTTTGAGACGATATGGTTGCTGCATATTACTGTTGTAAGATATACACTTTAATAGATATTTTCTTTAATTTTATTCGATTATAGTTTCAATACAATACGTAATTTACTTCTTAGTGTAAATATATTTTGATATAATTTATGAATATTTCTAAATATAATATATATATATATATATATAAATGTGTGTGTGTGTATATATATATATAATTTATATCAATCATGCCATTCAATCTTTGAAAACAAATTTGTCTATTTATATATTTGTATCTTACTTTAAATTTAGAATCTGCTCTTATTGTACGTTATTATAGTAGATTTTGAGTTCCCTTAGTCTGATTTTGAAGTAAAATTACTGCTAGTTGAATTTAAATCATACACTATACGAGTACAATTGAGACGTACGTTTCAGTGCAAACGTATCACAGGTTAGATTTTGTAACAGATATTAAAATTACAATCTGCTCTTATTGTTTACTTTTATTGTATATTTAGACTCTCTTCAATTGGAAGTTGAAGTATAATTACTGCCAGTTTAATTTAAATCATCCATAATAAGATTATATTTGACGTATGTTTTCAGTTCAAATGTAGGTTATCTAAAATTTGAAATCAGTAAAAATATTAGAATCTGCTCTTATTGAATACACTTATTATATATTTGTAGGTTCCTGACGTATGATTTACTTTATCCTGATATTATCCTTTTTTTTTTAATTAAAAAAGTTTCCTAAATCGGGACCTGGTTGTAAACGGCAAAACCTGAAACTTGCCAGACCACCTCATTTCTCGATAACGTAGTTAGAGTTCTCATTTACCGACCACAAAGTCTACAGGAAAATTCAAATTTAATTTTTAATTAAAGAATTAAAATATATTCTCTTATTATATAAATTAATTAAAGACTAGGAGTCTTCTCCTTTGTATATTTAGACTTCCCTTAGTTTGAATTTGAAGCAAAATTACTGCTAGTATACTTTGAAACATATATTATGTGAATATTCATATCAGGAATGTTTTATTACAAATGTAGAACACCTAGAAATTGAAACGAGAATAAAAATTAGAGTCTGCTCTTATTCTACGTTATTATAGTATATTTGGAGTTCCCTTAGTTAGATTTTGAAGTAAAATTACTGCCAGTTGAATTTAAATCGTACATTATACGGGTTTAATTGAGACCTACGTTTCAGTGCAACGTATTATCACAGTTAAACATTTTGTAATAGATACTAAAACTATAATCTACTCTCATTGTATGTTTTAATAGTATATTTAGAGTTCTCTTACTAGGTATTTCATGTAAAACTACTGCATCTAATTTAAATCATACACTATACGAGTACAATTGAGACGTACGTTTCAGTGCAAACGTATCACAGGTTAGATTTTGTAACAGATATTAAAATTACAATCCGCTCTTATTGTTTACTTTTATTGTATATTTAGACTCTCTTCAATTGGAAGTTGAAGTATAATTACTGCCAGTTTAATTTAAATCATCCATAATAAGATTATATTTGACATATGTTTTCAGTTCAAATGTAGGTTATCTAAAATTTGAAATCAGTAAAAATATTTGAATCTGCTCTTACTGAATACACTTATTATATATTTGGAGGTTCCTTACGTATCATTTTCTTTATCCTGATTGTATTTGTTGTTTATATAATACTATGTCTGTTTTTATTGTTTGTATAATGCTTCACAACACTTTGTCTATATCATGTGCAGGTCAATGCTTCACAGCGCGTTACATTTATATAAGATTTGGAAAATTATATAAACCTACAGCCATGAACTTTCGTGTCTGTGAAATTACACATTTATTTATTCAGTCGTGTCTAGTTTTTGAGACGATATGGTTGCTGCATATTACTGTTGTAAGATATACACTTTAATAGATATTTTCTTTAATTTTATTCGATTATAGTTTCAATACAATACGTAATTTACTTCTTAGTGTAAATATATTTTGATATAATTTATGAATATTTCTAAATATAATATATATATATATAAATGTGTGTGTGTGTGTGTATATATATATATAATTTATATCAATCATGCCATTCAATCTTTGAAAACAAATTTGTCTATTTATATATTTGTATCTTACTTTAAATTTAGAATCTGCTCTTATTGTACGTTATTATAGTAGATTTTGAGTTCCCTTAGTCTGATTTTGAAGTAAAATTACTGCTAGTTGAATTTAAATCATACACTATACGAGTACAATTGAGACGTACGTTTCAGTGCAAACGTATCACAGGTTAGATTTTGTAACAGATATTAAAATTACAATCTGCTCTTATTCTTTACTTTTATTGTATATTTAGACTCTCTTCAATTGGAAGTTGAAGTATAATTACTGCCAGTTTAATTTAAATCATCCATAATAAGATTATATTTGACGTATGTTTTCAGTTCAAATGTAGCTTATCTAAAATTTGAAATCAGTAAAAATATTAGAATCTGCTCTTATTGAATACACTTATTATATATTTGTAGGTTCCTGACGTATGATTTACTTTATCCTGATATTATCCTTTTTTTTTAATTAAAAAAGTTTCCTAAATCCGGACCTGGTTGTAAACGGCAAAACTTGAAACTAGCCAGACCACCTCATTTCTCGATAACGTAGTTAGAGTTCTCATTTACCGACCACAAAGTCTACAGGAAAATTCAAATTTAATTTTTAATTAAAGAATTAAAATATATTCTCTTATTATATAAATTAATTAAAGACTAGGAGTCTTCTCCTTTGTATATTTAGACTTCCCTTAGTTTGAATTTGAAGCAAAATCACTGCTAGTATACTTTGAAACATATATTATGTGAATATTCATATCAGGAATGTTTTTATTACAAATGTAGAACACCTAGAAATTGAAACGAGAATAAAAATTAGAGTCTGCTCTTATTCTACGTTATTATAGTATATTTGGAGTTCCCTTAGTTAGATTTTGAAGTAAAATTACTGCCAGTTGAATTTAAATCGTACATTATACGGGTTTAATTGAGACCTACGTTTCAGTGCAACGTATTATCACAGTTAAAAATTTTGTAATAGATACTAAAACTATAATCTACTCTCATTGTATGTTTTAATAGTATATTTAGAGTTCTCTTACTAGGTATTTCATGTAAAACTACTGCATCTAATTTAAATCATACACTATACGAGTACAATTGAGACGTACGTTTCAGTGCAAACGTATCACAGGTTAGATTTTGTAACAGATATTAAAATTACAATCCGCTCTTATTGTTTACTTTTATTGTATATTTAGACTCTCTTCAATTGGAAGTTGAAGTATAATTACTGCCAGTTTAATTTAAATCATCCATAATAAGATTATATTTGACATATGTTTTCAGTTCAAATGTAGGTTATCTAAAATTTGAAATCAGTAAAAATATTTGAATCTGCTCTTACTGAATACACTTATTATATATTTGGAGGTTCCTTACGTATCATTTTCTTTATCCTGATTGTATTTGTTGTTTATATAATACTATGTCTGTTTTTATTGTTTGTATAATGCTTCACAACACTTTGTCTATATCATGTGCAGGTCAATGCTTCACAGCGCGTTACATTTATATAAGATTTGGAAAATTATATAAACCTACAGCCATGAACTTTCGTGTCTGTGAAATTACACATTTATTTATTCAGTCGTGTCTTGTTTTTGAGACGATATGGTTGCTGCATATTACTGTTGTAAGATATACACTTTAATAGATATTTTCTTTAATTTTATTCGATTATAGTTTCAATACAATACGTAATTTACTTCTTAGTGTAAATATATTTTGATATAATTTATGAATATTTCTAAATATAATATATATATATATAAATGTGTGTGTGTGTATATATATATATATATATATATATATATATATAATTTATATCAATCATGCCATTCAATCTTTGAAAACAAATTTGTCTATTTATATATTTGTATCTTACTTTAAATTTAGAATCTGCTCTTATTGTACGTTATTATAGTAGATTTTGAGTTCCCTTAGTCTGATTTTGAAGTAAAATTACTGCTAGTTGAATTTAAATCATACACTATACGAGTACAATTGAGACGTACGTTTCAGTGCAAACGTATCGCACGTTAGATTTTGTAACGGATATTAAAATTACAATCTGCTCTTATTGTTTACTTTTATTGTATATTTAGACTCTCTTCAATTGGAAGTTGAAGTATAATTACTGCCAGTTTAATTTAAATCATCCATAATAAGATTATATTTGACGTATGTTTTCAGTTCAAATGTAGGTTATCTAAAATTTGAAATCAGTAAAAATATTAGAATCTGCTCTTATTGAATACACTTATTATATATTTGTAGGTTCCTGACGTATGATTTACTTTATCCTGATATTATCCTTTTTTTTTTAATTAAAAAAGTTTCCTAAATCGGGACCTGGTTGTAAACGGCAAAACCTGAAACTTGCCAGACCACCTCATTTCTCGATAACGTAGTTAGAGTTCTCATTTACCGACCACAAAGTCTACAGGAAAATTCAAATTTAATTTTTAATTAAAGAATTAAAATATATTCTCTTATTATATAAATTAATTAAAGACTAGGAGTCTTCTCCTTTGTATATTTAGACTTCCCTTAGTTTGAATTTGAAGCAAAATTACTGCTAGTATACTTTGAAACATATATTATGTGAATATTCATATCAGGAATGTTTTTATTACAAATGTAGAACACCTAGAAATTGAAACGAGAATAAAAATTAGAGTCTGCTCTTATTCTACGTTATTATAGTATATTTAGAGTTCCCTTAGTTTGAATTTGAAGAAAAATTACTGCTAGTATACTTTGAAACATATATTATGTGAATATTCATATCAGGAATGTTTTATTACAAATGTAGAACACCTAGAAATTGAAACGAGAATAAAAATTAGAGTCTGCTCTTATTCTACGTTATTATAGTATATTTGGAGTTCCCTTAGTTAGATTTTGAAGTAAAATTACTGCCAGTTGAATTTAAATCGTACATTATACGGGTTTAATTGAGACCTACGTTTCAGTGCAACGTATTATCACAGTTAAAAATTTTGTAATAGATACTAAAACTATAATCTACTCTCATTGTATGTTTTAATAGTATATTTAGAGTTCTCTTACTAGGTATTTCATGTAAAACTACTGCATCTAATTTAAATCATACACTATACGAGTACAATTGAGACGTACGTTTCAGTGCAAACGTATCACAGGTTAGATTTTGTAACAGATATTAAAATTACAATCTGCTCTTATTGTTTACTTTTATTGTATATTTAGACTCTCTTCAATTGGAAGTTGAAGTATAATTACTGCCAGTTTAATTTAAATCATCCATAATAAGATTATACTTGACATATGTTTTCAGTTCAAATGTAGCTTATCTAAAATTTGAAATCAGTAAAAATATTAGAATCTGATCTTATTGAATACACTTATTATATATTTGTAGGTTCCTGACGTATGATTTTATCCTGATATTATCCTTTTTTTTAATTAAAAGTTTCCTAAATCCGGACCTGGTTGCAAACGGCAAAACTTGAAACTAGCCAGACCACCTCATTTCTCGATAACGTAGTTAGAGTTCTCATTTCCCGACCACAAAGTCTACAGGAAAATTCAAATTTAATTTTTAATTAAAGAATTAAAATATATTCTCTTATTATATAAATTAATTAAAGACTAGGAGTCTTCTCCTTTGTATATTTAGACTTCCCTTAGTTTGAATTTGAAGCAAAATCACTGCTAGTATACTTTGAAACATATATTATGTGAATATTCATATCAGGAATGTTTTTATTACAAATGTAGAACACCTAGAAATTGAAACGAGAATAAAAATTAGAGTCTGCTCTTATTCTACGTTATTATAGTATATTTGGAGTTCCCTTAGTTAGATTTTGAAGTAAAATTACTGCCAGTTGAATTTAAATCGTACATTATACGGGTTTAATTGAGACCTACGTTTCAGTGCAACGTATTATCACAGTTAAAAATTTTGTAATAGATACTAAAACTATAATCTACTCTCATTGTATGTTTTAATAGTATATTTAGAGTTCTCTTACTAGGTATTTCATGTAAAACTACTGCATCTAATTTAAATCATACACTATACGAGTACAATTGAGACGTACGTTTCAGTGTAAACGTATCACAGGTTAGATTTTGTAACAGATATTAAAATTACAATCCGCTCTTATTGTTTACTTTTATTGTATATTTAGACTCTCTTCAATTGGAAGTTGAAGTATAATTACTGCCAGTTTAATTTAAATCATCCATAATAAGATTATATTTGACATATGTTTTCAGTTCAAATGTAGGTTATCTAAAATTTGAAATCAGTAAAAATATTTGAATCTGCTCTTACTGAATACACTTATTATATATTTGGAGGTTCCTTACGTATCATTTTCTTTATCCTGATTGTATTTGTTGTTTATATAATACTATGTCTGTTTTTATTGTTTGTATAATGCTTCACAACACTTTGTCTATATCATGTGCAGGTCAATGCTTCACAGCGCGTTACATTTATATAAGATTTGGAAAATTATATAAACCTACAGCCATGAACTTTCGTGTCTGTGAAATTACACATTTATTTATTCAGTCGTGTCTTGTTTTTGAGACGATATGGTTGCTGCATATTACTGTTGTAAGATATACACTTTAATAGATATTTTCTTTAATTTTATTCGATTATAGTTTCAATACAATACGTAATTTACTTCTTAGTGTAAATATATTTTGATATAATTTATGAATATTTCTAAATATAATATATATATATATATATATAAATGTGTGTGTGTGTATATATATATATAATTTATATCAATCATGCCATTCAATCTTTGAAAACAAATTTGTCTATTTATATATTTGTATCTTACTTTAAATTTAGAATCTGCTCTTATTGTACGTTATTATAGTAGATTTTGAGTTCCCTTAGTCTGATTTTGAAGTAAAATTACTGCTAGTTGAATTTAAATCATACACTATACGAGTACAATTGAGACGTACGTTTCAGTGCAAACGTATCACAGGTTAGATTTTGTAACAGATATTAAAATTACAATCTGCTCTTATTGTTTACTTTTATTGTATATTTAGACTCTCTTCAATTGGAAGTTGAAGTATAATTACTGCCAGTTTAATTTAAATCATCCATAATAAGATTATATTTGACGTATGTTTTCAGTTCAAATGTAGCTTATCTAAAATTTGAAATCAGTAAAAATATTAGAATCTGCTCTTATTGAATACACTTATTATATATTTGTAGGTTCCTGACGTATGATTTACTTTATCCTGATATTATCCTTTTTTTTTTAATTAAAAAAGTTTCCTAAATCCGGACCTGGTTGTAAACGGCAAAACTTGAAACTAGCCAGACCACCTCATTTCTCGATAACGTAGTTAGAGTTCTCATTTCCCGACCACAAAGTCTACAGGAAAATTCAAATTTAATTTTTAATTAAAGAATTAAAATATATTCTCTTATTATATAAATTAATTAAAGACTAGGAGTCTTCTCCTTTGTATATTTAGACTTCCCTTAGTTTGAATTTGAAGCAAAATCACTGCTAGTATACTTTGAAACATATATTATGTGAATATTCATATCAGGAATGTTTTTATTACAAATGTAGAACACCTAGAAATTGAAACGAGAATAAAAATTAGAGTCTGCTCTTATTCTACGTTATTATAGTATATTTGGAGTTCCCTTAGTTAGATTTTGAAGTAAAATTACTGCCAGTTGAATTTAAATCGTACATTATACGGGTTTAATTGAGACCTACGTTTCAGTGCAACGTATTATCACAGTTAAAAATTTTGTAATAGATACTAAAACTATAATCTACTCTCATTGTATGTTTTAATAGTATATTTAGAGTTCTCTTACTAGGTATTTCATGTAAAACTACTGCATCTAATTTAAATCATACACTATACGAGTACAATTGAGACGTACGTTTCAGTGTAAACGTATCACAGGTTAGATTTTGTAACAGATATTAAAATTACAATCCGCTCTTATTGTTTACTTTTATTGTATATTTAGACTCTCTTCAATTGGAAGTTGAAGTATAATTACTGCCAGTTTAATTTAAATCATCCATAATAAGATTATATTTGACATATGTTTTCAGTTCAAATGTAGGTTATCTAAAATTTGAAATCAGTAAAAATATTTGAATCTGCTCTTACTGAATACACTTATTATATATTTGGAGGTTCCTTACGTATCATTTTCTTTATCCTGATTGTATTTGTTGTTTATATAATACTATGTCTGTTTTTATTGTTTGTATAATGCTTCACAACACTTTGTCTATATCATGTGCAGGTCAATGCTTCACAGCGCGTTACATTTATATAAGATTTGGAAAATTATATAAACCTACAGCCATGAACTTTCGTGTCTGTGAAATTACACATTTATTTATTCAGTCGTGTCTAGTTTTTGAGACGATATGGTTGCTGCATATTACTGTTGTAAGATATACACTTTAATAGATATTTTCTTTAATTTTATTCGATTATAGTTTCAATACAATACGTAATTTACTTCTTAGTGTAAATATATTTTGATATAATTTATGAATATTTCTAAATATAATATATATATATATATAAATGTGTGTGTGTGTATATATATATATAATTTATATCAATCATGCCATTCAATCTTTGAAAACAAATTTGTCTATTTATATATTTGTATCTTACTTTAAATTTAGAATCTGCTCTTATTGTACGTTATTATAGTAGATTTTGAGTTCCCTTAGTCTGATTTTGAAGTAAAATTACTGCTAGTTGAATTTAAATCATACACTATACGAGTACAATTGAGACGTACGTTTCAGTGCAAACGTATCACAGGTTAGATTTTGTAACAGATATTAAAATTACAATCTGCTCTTATTGTTTACTTTTATTGTATATTTAGACTCTCTTCAATTGGAAGTTGAAGTATAATTACTGCCAGTTTAATTTAAATCATCCATAATAAGATTATATTTGACGTATGTTTTCAGTTCAAATGTAGCTTATCTAAAATTTGAAATCAGTAAAAATATTAGAATCTGCTCTTATTGAATACACTTATTATATATTTGTAGGTTCCTGACGTATGATTTTATCCTGATATTATCCTTTTTTTTTAATTAAAAGTTTCCTAAATTCGGACCTGGTTGTAAACGGCAAAACTTGAAACTAGCCAGACCACCTCATTTCTCGATAACGTAGTTAGAGTTCTCATTTACCGACCACAAAGTCTACAGGAAAATTCAAATTTAATTTTTAATTAAAGAATTAAAATATATTCTCTTATTATATAAATTAATTAAAGACTAGGAGTCTTCTCCTTTGTATATTTAGACTTCCCTTAGTTTGAATTTGAAGCAAAATCACTGCTAGTATACTTTGAAACATATATTATGTGAATATTCATATCAGGAATGTTTTTATTACAAATGTAGAACACCTAGAAATTGAAACGAGAATAAAAATTAGAGTCTGCTCTTATTCTACGTTATTATAGTATATTTGGAGTTCCCTTAGTTAGATTTTGAAGTAAAATTACTGCCAGTTGAATTTAAATCGTACATTATACGGGTTTAATTGAGACCTACGTTTCAGTGCAACGTATTATCACAGTTAAAAATTTTGTAATAGATACTAAAACTATAATCTACTCTCATTGTATGTTTTAATAGTATATTTAGAGTTCTCTTACTAGGTATTTCATGTAAAACTACTGCATCTAATTTAAATCATACACTATACGAGTACAATTGAGACGTACGTTTCAGTGTAAACGTATCACAGGTTAGATTTTGTAACAGATATTAAAATTACAATCCGCTCTTATTGTTTACTTTTATTGTATATTTAGACTCTCTTCAATTGGAAGTTGAAGTATAATTACTGCCAGTTTAATTTAAATCATCCATAATAAGATTATATTTGACATATGTTTTCAGTTCAAATGTAGGTTATCTAAAATTTGAAATCAGTAAAAATATTTGAATCTGCTCTTACTGAATACACTTATTATATATTTGGAGGTTCCTTACGTATCATTTTCTTTATCCTGATTGTATTTGTTGTTTATATAATACTATGTCTGTTTTTATTGTTTGTATAATGCTTCACAACACTTTGTCTATATCATGTGCAGGTCAATGCTTCACAGCGCGTTACATTTATATAAGATTTGGAAAATTATATAAACCTACAGCCATGAACTTTCGTGTCTGTGAAATTACACATTTATTTATTCAGTCGTGTCTTGTTTTTGAGACGATATGGTTGCTGCATATTACTGTTGTAAGATATACACTTTAATAGATATTTTCTTTAATTTTATTCGATTATAGTTTCAATACAATACGTAATTTACTTCTTAGTGTAAATATATTTTGATATAATTTATGAATATTTCTAAATATAATATATATATATAAATGTGTGTGTGTGTGTGTATATATATATATAATTTATATCAATCATGCCATTCAATCTTTGAAAACAAATTTGTCTATTTATATATTTGTATCTTACTTTAAATTTAGAATCTGCTCTTATTGTACGTTATTATAGTAGATTTTGAGTTCCCTTAGTCTGATTTTGAAGTAAAATTACTGCTAGTTGAATTTAAATCATACACTATACGAGTACAATTGAGACGTACGTTTCAGTGCAAACGTATCACAGGTTAGATTTTGTAACAGATATTAAAATTACAATCTGCTCTTATTGTTTACTTTTATTGTATATTTAGACTCTCTTCAATTGGAAGTTGAAGTATAATTACTGCCAGTTTAATTTAAATCATCCATAATAAGATTATATTTGACGTATGTTTTCAGTTCAAATGTAGCTTATCTAAAATTTGAAATCAGTAAAAATATTAGAATCTGCTCTTATTGAATACACTTATTATATATTTGTAGGTTCCTGACGTATGATTTACTTTATCCTGATATTATCCTTTTTTTTAATTAAAAATTTTCCTAAATCGGGACCTGGTTGTAAACGGCAAAACTTGAAACTTGCCAGACCACCTCATTTCTCGATAACGTAGTTAGAGTTCTCATTTACCGACCACAAAGTCTACAGGAAAATTCAAATTTAATTTTTAATTAAAGAATTAAAATATATTCTCTTATTATATAAATTAATTAAAGACTAGGAGTCTTCTCCTTTGTATATTTAGACTTCCCTTAGTTTGAATTTGAAGCAAAATTACTGCTAGTATACTTTGAAACATATATTATGTGAATATTCATATCAGGAATGTTTTTATTACAAATGTAGAACACCTAGAAATTGAAACGAGAATAAAAATTAGAGTCTGCTCTTATTCTACGTTATTATAGTATATTTAGAGTTCCCTTAGTTTGAATTTGAAGAAAAATTACTGCTAGTATACTTTGAAACATATATTATGTGAATATTCATATCAGGAATGTTTTATTACAAATGTAGAACACCTAGAAATTGAAACGAGAATAAAAATTAGAGTCTGCTCTTATTCTACGTTATTATAGTATATTTGGAGTTCCCTTAGTTAGATTTTGAAGTAAAATTACTGCCAGTTGAATTTAAATCGTACATTATACGGGTTTAATTGAGACCTACGTTTCAGTGCAACGTATTATCACAGTTAAAAATTTTGTAATAGATACTAAAACTATAATCTACTCTCATTGTATGTTTTAATAGTATATTTAGAGTTCTCTTACTAGGTATTTCATGTAAAACTACTGCATCTAATTTAAATCATACACTATACGAGTACAATTGAGACGTACGTTTCAGTGTAAACGTATCACAGGTTAGATTTTGTAACAGATATTAAAATTACAATCCGCTCTTATTGTTTACTTTTATTGTATATTTAGACTCTCTTCAATTGGAAGTTGAAGTATAATTACTGCCAGTTTAATTTAAATCATCCATAATAAGATTATATTTGACATATGTTTTCAGTTCAAATGTAGGTTATCTAAAATTTGAAATCAGTAAAAATATTTGAATCTGCTCTTACTGAATACACTTATTATATATTTGGAGGTTCCTTACGTATCATTTTCTTTATCCTGATTGTATTTGTATATTTTCTGTTCTGTATTTGTTGTTTATATAATACTATGTCTGTTTTTATTGTTTGTATAATGCTTCACAACACTTTGTCTATATCATGTGCAGGTCAATGCTTCACAGCGCGTTACATTTATATAAGATTTGGAAAATTATATAAACCTACAGCCATGAACTTTCGTGTCTGTGAAATTACACATTTATTTATTCAGTCGTGTCTTGTTTTTGAGACGATATGGTTGCTGCATATTACTGTTGTAAGATATACACTTTAATAGATATTTTCTTTAATTTTATTCGATTATAGTTTCAATACAATACGTAATTTACTTCTTAGTGTAAATATATTTTGATATAATTTATGAATATTTCTAAATATAATATATATATATATAAATGTGTGTGTGTGTGTGTATATATATATATAATTTATATCAATCATGCCATTCAATCTTTGAAAACAAATTTGTCTATTTATATATTTGTATCTTACTTTAAATTTAGAATCTGCTCTTATTGTACGTTATTATAGTAGATTTTGAGTTCCCTTAGTCTGATTTTGAAGTAAAATTACTGCTAGTTGAATTTAAATCATACACTATACGAGTACAATTGAGACGTACGTTTCAGTGCAAACGTATCACAGGTTAGATTTTGTAACAGATATTAAAATTACAATCTGCTCTTATTGTTTACTTTTATTGTATATTTAGACTCTCTTCAATTGGAAGTTGAAGTATAATTACTGCCAGTTTAATTTAAATCATCCATAATAAGATTATATTTGACGTATGTTTTCAGTTCAAATGTAGCTTATCTAAAATTTGAAATCAGTAAAAATATTAGAATCTGCTCTTATTGAATACACTTATTATATATTTGTAGGTTCCTGACGTATGATTTACTTTATCCTGATATTATCCTTTTTTTTTTAATTAAAAAAGTTTCCTAAATCCGGACCTGGTTGTAAACGGCAAAACTTGAAACTAGCCAGACCACCTCATTTCTCGATAACGTAGTTAGAGTTCTCATTTCCCGACCACAAAGTCTACAGGAAAATTCAAATTTAATTTTTAATTAAAGAATTAAAATATATTCTCTTATTATATAAATTAATTAAAGACTAGGAGTCTTCTCCTTTGTATATTTAGACTTCCCTTAGTTTGAATTTGAAGCAAAATTACTGCTAGTATACTTTGAAACATATATTATGTGAATATTCATATCAGGAATGTTTTTATTACAAATGTAGAACACCTAGAAATTGAAACGAGAATAAAAATTAGAGTCTGCTCTTATTCTACGTTATTATAGTATATTTGGAGTTCCCTTAGTTTGAATTTGAAGAAAAATTACTGCTAGTATACTTTGAAACATATATTATGTGAATATTCATATCAGGAATGTTTTATTACAAATGTAGAACACCTAGAAATTGAAACGAGAATAAAAATTAGAGTCTGCTCTTATTCTACGTTATTATAGTATATTTGGAGTTCCCTTAGTTAGATTTTGAAGTAAAATTACTGCCAGTTGAATTTAAATCGTACATTATACGGGTTTAATTGAGACCTACGTTTCAGTGCAACGTATAATCACAGTTAAAAATTTTGTAATAGATACTAAAACTATAATCTACTCTCATTGTATGTTTTAATAGTATATTTAGAGTTCTCTTACTAGGTATTTCATGTAAAACTACTGCATCTAATTTAAATCATACACTATACGAGTACAATTGAGACGTACGTTTCAGTGCAAACGTATCACAGGTTAGATTTTGTAACAGATATTAAAATTACAATCTGCTCTTATTGTTTACTTTTATTGTATATTTAGACTCTCTTCAATTGGAAGTTGAAGTATAATTACTGCCAGTTTAATTTAAATCATCCATAATAAGATTATATTTGACATATGTTTTCAGTTCAAATGTAGGTTATCTAAAATTTGAAATCAGTAAAAATATTAGAATCTGCTCTTATTGAATACACTTATTATATATTTGTAGGTTCCTGACGTATGATTTACTTTATCCTGATATTATCCTTTTTTTTTTAATTAAAAAAGTTTCCTAAATCGGGACCTGGTTGTAAACGGCAAAACCTGAAACTTGCCAGACCACCTCATTTCTCGATAACGTAGTTAGAGTTCTCATTTACCGACCACAAAGTCTACAGGAAAATTCAAATTTAATTTTTAATTAAAGAATTAAAATATATTCTCTTATTATATAAATTAATTAAAGACTAGGAGTCTTCTCCTTTGTATATTTAGACTTCCCTTAGTTTGAATTTGAAGCAAAATCACTGCTAGTATACTTTGAAACATATATTATGTGAATATTCATATCAGGAATGTTTTTATTACAAATGTAGAACACCTAGAAATTGAAACGAGAATAAAAATTAGAGTCTGCTCTTATTCTACGTTATTATAGTATATTTAGAGTTCCCTTAGTTTGAATTTGAAGAAAAATTACTGCTAGTATACTTTGAAACATATATTATGTGAATATTCATATCAGGAATGTTTTATTACAAATGTAGAACACCTAGAAATTGAAACGAGAATAAAAATTAGAGTCTGCTCTTATTCTACGTTATTATAGTATATTTGGAGTTCCCTTAGTTAGATTTTGAAGTAAAATTACTGCCAGTTGAATTTAAATCGTACATTATACGGGTTTAATTGAGACCTACGTTTCAGTGCAACGTATAATCACAGTTAAAAATTTTGTAATAGATACTAAAACTATAATCTACTCTCATTGTATGTTTTAATAGTATATTTAGAGTTCTCTTACTAGGTATTTCATGTAAAACTACTGCATCTAATTTAAATCATACACTATACGAGTACAATTGAGACGTACGTTTCAGTGTAAACGTATCACAGGTTAGATTTTGTAACAGATATTAAAATTACAATCCGCTCTTATTGTTTACTTTTATTGTATATTTAGACTCTCTTCAATTGGAAGTTGAAGTATAATTACTGCCAGTTTAATTTAAATCATCCATAATAAGATTATATTTGACATATGTTTTCAGTTCAAATGTAGGTTATCTAAAATTTGAAATCAGTAAAAATATTTGAATCTGCTCTTACTGAATACACTTATTATATATTTGGAGGTTCCTTACGTATCATTTTCTTTATCCTGATTGTATTTGTTGTTTATATAATACTATGTCTGTTTTTATTGTTTGTATAATGCTTCACAACACTTTGTCTATATCATGTGCAGGTCAATGCTTCACAGCGCGTTACATTTATATAAGATTTGGAAAATTATATAAACCTACAGCCATGAACTTTCGTGTCTGTGAAATTACACATTTATTTATTCAGTCGTGTCTTGTTTTTGAGACGATATGGTTGCTGCATATTACTGTTGTAAGATATACACTTTAATAGATATTTTCTTTAATTTTATTCGATTATAGTTTCAATACAATACGTAATTTACTTCTTAGTGTAAATATATTTTGATATAATTTATGAATATTTCTAAATATAATATATATATATAAATGTGTGTGTGTGTGTGTATATATATATATAATTTATATCAATCATGCCATTCAATCTTTGAAAACAAATTTGTCTATTTATTTATTTGTATCTTACTTTAAATTTAGAATCTGCTCTTATTGTACGTTATTATAGTAGATTTTGAGTTCCCTTAGTCTGATTTTGAAGTAAAATTACTGCTAGTTGAATTTAAATCATACACTATACGAGTACAATTGAGACGTACGTTTCAGTGCAAACGTATCACAGGTTAGATTTTGTAACAGATATTAAAATTACAATCTGCTCTTATTGTTTACTTTTATTGTATATTTAGACTCTCTTCATTTGGAAGTTGAAGTATAATTACTGCCAGTTTAATTTAAATCATCCATAATAAGATTATACTTGACATATGTTTTCAGTTCAAATGTAGCTTATCTAAAATTTGAAATCAGTAAAAATATTAGAATCTGATCTTATTGAATACACTTATTGTATATTTGTAGGTTCCTGACGTATGATTTTATCCTGATATTATCCTTTTTTTTAATTAAAAGTTTCCTAAATCCGGACCTGGTTGCAAACGGCAAAACTTGAAACTAGCCAGACCACCTCATTTCTCGATAACGTAGTTAGAGTTCTCATTTCCCGACCACAAAGTCTACAGGAAAATTCAAATTTAATTTTTAATTAAAGAATTAAAATATATTCTCTTATTATATAAATTAATTAAAGACTAGGAGTCTTCTCCTTTGTATATTTAGACTTCCCTTAGTTTGAATTTGAAGCAAAATCACTGCTAGTATACTTTGAAACATATATTATGTGAATATTCATATCAGGAATGTTTTTATTACAAATGTAGAACACCTAGAAATTGAAACGAGAATAAAAATTAGAGTCTGCTCTTATTCTACGTTATTATAGTATATTTGGAGTTCCCTTAGTTAGATTTTGAAGTAAAATTACTGCCAGTTGAATTTAAATCGTACATTATACGGGTTTAATTGAGACCTACGTTTCAGTGCAACGTATTATCACAGTTAAAAATTTTGTAATAGATACTAAAACTATAATCTACTCTCATTGTATGTTTTAATAGTATATTTAGAGTTCTCTTACTAGGTATTTCATGTAAAACTACTGCATCTAATTTAAATCATACACTATACGAGTACAATTGAGACGTACGTTTCAGTGTAAACGTATCACAGGTTAGATTTTGTAACAGATATTAAAATTACAATCCGCTCTTATTGTTTACTTTTATTGTATATTTAGACTCTCTTCAATTGGAAGTTGAAGTATAATTACTGCCAGTTTAATTTAAATCATCCATAATAAGATTATATTTGACATATGTTTTCAGTTCAAATGTAGGTTATCTAAAATTTGAAATCAGTAAAAATATTTGAATCTGCTCTTACTGAATACACTTATTATATATTTGGAGGTTCCTTACGTATCATTTTCTTTATCCTGATTGTATTTGTATATTTTCTGTTCTGTATTTGTTGTTTATATAATACTATGTCTGTTTTTATTGTTTGTATAATGCTTCACAACACTTTGTCTATATCATGTGCAGGTCAATGCTTCACAGCGCGTTACATTTATATAAGATTTGGAAAATTATATAAACCTACAGCCATGAACTTTCGTGTCTGTGAAATTACACATTTATTTATTCAGTCGTGTCTTGTTTTTGAGACGATATGGTTGCTGCATATTACTGTTGTAAGATATACACTTTAATAGATATTTTCTTTAATTTTATTCGATTATAGTTTCAATACAATACGTAATTTACTTCTTAGTGTAAATATATTTTGATATAATTTATGAATATTTCTAAATATAATATATATATATATAAATGTGTGTGTGTGTGTGTGTGTATATATATATATAATTTATATCAATCATGCCATTCAATCTTTGAAAACAAATTTGTCTATTTATATATTTGTATCTTACTTTAAATTTAGAATCTGCTCTTATTGTACGTTATTATAGTAGATTTTGAGTTCCCTTAGTCTGATTTTGAAGTAAAATTACTGCTAGTTGAATTTAAATCATACACTATACGAGTACAATTGAGACGTACGTTTCAGTGCAAACGTATCACAGGTTAGATTTTGTAACAGATATTAAAATTACAATCTACTCTTATTGTTTACTTTTATTGTATATTTAGACTCTCTTCAATTGGAAGTTGAAGTATAATTACTGCCAGTTTAATTTAAATCATCCATAATAAGATTATATTTGACGTATGTTTTCAGTTCAAATGTAGCTTATCTAAAATTTGAAATCAGTAAAAATATTAGAATCTGCTCTTATTGAATACACTTATTATATATTTGTAGGTTCCTGACGTATGATTTACTTTATCCTGATATTATCCTTTTTTTTTTAATTAAAAAAGTTTCCTAAATCCGGACCTGGTTGTAAACGGCAAAACTTGAAACTAGCCAGACCACCTCATTTCTCGATAACGTAGTTAGAGTTCTCATTTCCCGACCACAAAGTCTACAGGAAAATTCAAATTTAATTTTTAATTAAAGAATTAAAATATATTCTCTTATTATATAAATTAATTAAAGACTAGGAGTCTTCTCCTTTGTATATTTCGACTTCCCTTAGTTTGAATTTGAAGCAAAATTACTGCTAGTATACTTTGAAACATATATTATGTGAATATTCATATCAGGAATGTTTTTATTACAAATGTAGAACACCTAGAAATTGAAACGAGAATAAAAATTAGAGTCTGCTCTTATTCTACGTTATTATAGTATATTTAGAGTTCCCTTAGTTTGAATTTGAAGAAAAATTACTGCTAGTATACTTTGAAACATATATTATGTGAATATTCATATCAGGAATGTTTTATTACAAATGTAGAACACCTAGAAATTGAAACGAGAATAAAAATTAGAGTCTGCTCTTATTCTACGTTATTATAGTATATTTGGAGTTCCCTTAGTTAGATTTTGAAGTAAAATTACTGCCAGTTGAATTTAAATCGTACATTATACGGGTTTAATTGAGACCTACGTTTCAGTGCAACGTATAATCACAGTTAAAAATTTTGTAATAGATACTAAAACTATAATCTACTCTCATTGTATGTTTTAATAGTATATTTAGAGTTCTCTTACTAGGTATTTCATGTAAAACTACTGCATCTAATTTAAATCATACACTATACGAGTACAATTGAGACGTACGTTTCAGTGCAAACGTATCACAGGTTAGATTTTGTAACAGATATTAAAATTACAATCTGCTCTTATTGTTTACTTTTATTGTATATTTAGACTCTCTTCAATTGGAAGTTGAAGTATAATTACTGCCAGTTTAATTTAAATCATCCATAATAAGATTATATTTGACATATGTTTTCAGTTCAAATGTAGGTTATCTAAAATTTGAAATCAGTAAAAATATTAGAATCTGCTCTTATTGAATACACTTATTATATATTTGTAGGTTCCTGACGTATGATTTACTTTATCCTGATATTATCCTTTTTTTTTTAATTAAAAAAGTTTCCTAAATCGGGACCTGGTTGTAAACGGCAAAACCTGAAACTTGCCAGACCACCTCATTTCTCGATAACGTAGTTAGAGTTCTCATTTACCGACCACAAAGTCTACAGGAAAATTCAAATTTAATTTTTAATTAAAGAATTAAAATATATTCTCTTATTATATAAATTAATTAAAGACTAGGAGTCTTCTCCTTTGTATATTTAGACTTCCCTTAGTTTGAATTTGAAGCAAAATCACTGCTAGTATACTTTGAAACATATATTATGTGAATATTCATATCAGGAATGTTTTTATTACAAATGTAGAACACCTAGAAATTGAAACGAGAATAAAAATTAGAGTCTGCTCTTATTCTACGTTATTATAGTATATTTAGAGTTCCCTTAGTTTGAATTTGAAGAAAAATTACTGCTAGTATACTTTGAAACATATATTATGTGAATATTCATATCAGGAATGTTTTATTACAAATGTAGAACACCTAGAAATTGAAACGAGAATAAAAATTAGAGTCTGCTCTTATTCTACGTTATTATAGTATATTTAGAGTTCCCTTAGTTAGATTTTGAAGTAAAATTACTGCCAGTTGAATTTAAATCGTACATTATACGGGTTTAATTGAGACCTACGTTTCAGTGCAACGTATAATCACAGTTAAAAATTTTGTAATAGATACTAAAACTATAATCTACTCTCATTGTATGTTTTAATAGTATATTTAGAGTTCTCTTACTAGGTATTTCATGTAAAACTACTGCATCTAATTTAAATCATACACTATACGAGTACAATTGAGACGTACGTTTCAGTGCAAACGTATCACAGGTTAGATTTTGTAACAGATATTAAAATTACAATCCGCTCTTATTGTTTACTTTTATTGTATATTTAGACTCTCTTCAATTGGAAGTTGAAGTATAATTACTGCCAGTTTAATTTAAATCATCCATAATAAGATTATATTTGACATATGTTTTCAGTTCAAATGTAGGTTATCTAAAATTTGAAATCAGTAAAAATATTTGAATCTGCTCTTACTGAATACACTTATTATATATTTGGAGGTTCCTTACGTATCATTTTCTTTATCCTGATTGTATTTGTTGTTTATATAATACTATGTCTGTTTTTATTGTTTGTATAATGCTTCACAACACTTTGTCTATATCATGTGCAGGTCAATGCTTCACAGCGCGTTACATTTATATAAGATTTGGAAAATTATATAAACCTACAGCCATGAACTTTCGTGTCTGTGAAATTACACATTTATTTATTCAGTCGTGTCTAGTTTTTGAGACGATATGGTTGCTGCATATTACTGTTGTAAGATATACACTTTAATAGATATTTTCTTTAATTTTATTCGATTATAGTTTCAATACAATACGTAATTTACTTCTTAGTGTAAATATATTTTGATATAATTTATGAATATTTCTAAATATAATATATATATATAAATGTGTGTGTGTGTGTGTATATATATATATAATTTATATCAATCATGCCATTCAATCTTTGAAAACAAATTTGTCTATTTATATATTTGTATCTTACTTTAAATTTAGAATCTGCTCTTATTGTACGTTATTATAGTAGATTTTGAGTTTCCTTAGTCTGATTTTGAAGTAAAATTACTGCTAGTTGAATTTAAATCATACACTATACGAGTACAATTGAGACGTACGTTTCAGTGCAAACGTATCACAGGTTAGATTTTGTAACAGATATTAAAATTACAATCTACTCTTATTGTTTACTTTTATTGTATATTTAGACTCTTCAATTGGAAGTTGAAGTATAATTACTGCCAGTTTAATTTAAATCATCCATAATAAGATTATATTTGACGTATGTTTTCAGTTCAAATGTAGCTTATCTAAAATTTGAAATCAGTAAAAATATTAGAATCTGCTCTTATTGAATACACTTATTATATATTTGTAGGTTCCTGACGTATGATTTACTTTATCCTGATATTATCCTTTTTTTTTTAATTAAAAAAGTTTCCTAAATCGGGACCTGGTTGTAAACGGCAAAACTTGAACTTGCCAGACCACCTCATTTCTCGATAACGTAGTTAGAGTTCTCATTTACCGACCACAAAGTCTACAGGAAAATTCAAATTTAATTTTTAATTAAAGAATTAAAATATATTCTCTTATTATATAAATTAATTAAAGACTAGGAGTCTTCTCCTTTGTATATTTAGACTTCCCTTAGTTTGAATTTGAAGCAAAATTACTGCTAGTATACTTTGAAACATATATTATGTGAATATTCATATCAGGAATGTTTTTATTACAAATGTAGAACACCTAGAAATTGAAACGAGAATAAAAATTAGAGTCTCCTCTTATTCTACGTTATTATAGTATATTTAGAGTTCCCTTAGTTTGAATTTGAAGAAAAATTACTGCTAGTATACTTTGAAACATATATTATGTGAATATTCATATCAGGAATGTTTTATTACAAATGTAGAACACCTAGAAATTGAAACGAGAATAAAAATTAGAGTCTGCTCTTATTCTACGTTATTATAGTATATTTGGAGTTCCCTTAGTTAGATTTTGAAGTAAAATTACTGCCAGTTGAATTTAAATCGTACATTATACGGGTTTAATTGAGACCTACGTTTCAGTGCAACGTATAATCACAGTTAAAAATTTTGTAATAGATACTAAAACTATAATCTACTCTCATTGTATGTTTTAATAGTATATTTAGAGTTCTCTTACTAGGTATTTCATGTAAAACTACTGCATCTAATTTAAATCATACACTATACGAGTACAATTGAGACGTACGTTTCAGTGCAAACGTATCACAGGTTAGATTTTGTAACAGATATTAAAATTACAATCTGCTCTTATTGTTTACTTTTATTGTATATTTAGACTCTCTTCAATTGGAAGTTGAAGTATAATTACTGCCAGTTTAATTTAAATCATCCATAATAAGATTATATTTGACATATGTTTTCAGTTCAAATGTAGGTTATCTAAAATTTGAAATCAGTAAAAATATTAGAATCTGCTCTTATTGAATACACTTATTATATATTTGTAGGTTCCTGACGTATGATTTACTTTATCCTGATATTATCCTTTTTTTTTTAATTAAAAAAGTTTCCTAAATCGGGACCTGGTTGTAAACGGCAAAACCTGAAACTTGCCAGACCACCTCATTTCTCGATAACGTAGTTAGAGTTCTCATTTACCGACCACAAAGTCTACAGGAAAATTCAAATTTAATTTTTAATTAAAGAATTAAAATATATTCTCTTATTATATAAATTAATTAAAGACTAGGAGTCTTCTCCTTTGTATATTTAGACTTCCCTTAGTTTGAATTTGAAGCAAAATCACTGCTAGTATACTTTGAAACATATTATGTGAATATTCATATCAGGAATGTTTTATTACAAATGTAGAACACCTAGAAATTGAAACGAGAATAAAAATTAGAGTCTGCTCTTATTCTACGTTATTATAGTATATTTAGAGTTCCCTTAGTTAGATTTTGAAGTAAAATTACTGCCAGTTGAATTTAAATCGTACATTATACGGGTTTAATTGAGACCTACGTTTCAGTGCAACGTATAATCACAGTTAAAAATTTTGTAATAGATACTAAAACTATAATCTACTCTCATTGTATGTTTTAATAGTATATTTAGAGTTCTCTTACTAGGTATTTCATGTAAAACTACTGCATCTAATTTAAATCATACACTATACGAGTACAATTGAGACGTACGTTTCAGTGTAAACGTATCACAGGTTAGATTTTGTAACAGATATTAAAATTACAATCCGCTCTTATTGTTTACTTTTATTGTATATTTAGACTCTCTTCAATTGGAAGTTGAAGTATAATTACTGCCAGTTTAATTTAAATCATCCATAATAAGATTATATTTGACATATGTTTTCAGTTCAAATGTAGGTTATCTAAAATTTGAAATCAGTAAAAATATTTGAATCTGCTCTTACTGAATACACTTATTATATATTTGGAGGTTCCTTACGTATCATTTTCTTTATCCTGATTGTATTTGTTGTTTATATAATACTATGTCTGTTTTTATTGTTTGTATAATGCTTCACAACACTTTGTCTATATCATGTGCAGGTCAATGCTTCACAGCGCGTTACATTTATATAAGATTTGGAAAATTATATAAACCTACAGCCATGAACTTTCGTGTCTGTGAAATTACACATTTATTTATTCAGTCGTGTCTAGTTTTTGAGACGATATGGTTGCTGCATATTACTGTTGTAAGATATACACTTTAATAGATATTTTCTTTAATTTTATTCGATTATAGTTTCAATACAATACGTAATTTACTTCTTAGTGTAAATATATTTTGATATAATTTATGAATATTTCTAAATATAATTTATATATATATCAATGTGTGTGTGTGTATATATATATATAATTTATATCAATCATGCCATTCAATCTTTGAAAACAAATTTGTCTATTTATAATTTTTTAAATATATTTTTTATGGTTATAATATATTTAAAATCCGAATGCTAGTTTAACATATATTTTTAAGGTTACAATCATGTTGAAAGTCTGATTGCTAGTTAACACCCAATTTGATTTTAGGTGTGGAGGTAGTGTACGAACGCATATAGGTTATATTCGAAGATAACAACAACAACAACATACAAACGAATGAAGATTTAAAGTGGAAATCGTAGCAAGTATAAATTTTTTAAATATATTTTTTATGGTTATAATATATTTAAATTCGAATGCTAGTTTGTTAACACCCGATTTGATTTTAGGTGTGGAGTTAGCTTACGTACGCGCATAGGTTATATTCGAAGATAACAACACGTACAAAGGAATGAATATTTAAAGTGGAAATCAAGGGAAGTATAATTTTTTTAAATACATTTTTAAGGTAATAATCATGTTGAAAGTTTGATTGCTAGTTTGTTAAACACTGAATTTGATTTTAGGTGTGGAGGTAGTAACGCACGCATAGAGGTTATATTCGAAGATAACAACAACAACATACAAACGAATGAAGATTTAAAGTGGCAATCGTAGCAAGTATAAATTTTTTAAATATATTTTTTATGGTTATAATATATTTAAAATCCGAATGCTAGTTTGTTAACATCCGATTTGATTTTAGGTGTGGAGGTAGTAACGCACTCATAGAGGTTATATTCGGAGATAACAACAACAACATACAAACGAATGAAGATTTAAAGTGGAAATCGTAGCAAGTATAATTTTTTTAAATATATTTTTAAGGGAATAATCATGTTGAAAGTTTGATTGCTAGTTTGTTAACACTGAATTTGATTTTAGGTGTGGAGGTAGTAACGCACGCATAGAGGTTATATTCGGAGATAACAACAACAACATACAAACGAATGAAGATTTAAAGTGGAAATCGTAGCAAGTATAAATTTTTTAAATATATTTTTTATGGTTATAATATATTTAAAATCCGAATGCTAGTTTGTTAACACCCGATTTGATTTTAGGTGTGGAGTTAGCTTACGTACGCGCATAGGTTATATTCGAAGATAACAACACGTACAAAGGAATGAATATTTAAAGTGGAAATCAAGGGAAGTATAATTTTTTTAAATACATTTTTAAGGTAATAATCATGTTGAAAGTTTGATTGCTAGTTTGTTAAACACTGAATTTGATTTTAGGTGTGGAGGTAGTAACGCACGCATAGAGGTTATATTCGAAGATAACAACAACAACATACAAACGAATGAAGATTTAAAGTGGCAATCGTAGCAAGTATAAATTTTTTAAATATATTTTTTATGGTTATAATATATTTAAAATCCGAATGCTAGTTTGTTAACATCCGATTTGATTTTAGGTGTGGAGGTAGTAACGCACTCATAGAGGTTATATTCGGAGATAACAACAACAACATACAAACGAATGAAGATTTAAAGTGGAAATCGTAGCAAGTATAATTTTTTTAAATATATTTTTAAGGGAATAATCATGTTGAAAGTTTGATTGCTAGTTTGTTAACACTGAATTTGATTTTAGGTGTGGAGGTAGTAACGCACGCATAGAGGTTATATTCGGAGATAACAACAACAACATACAAACGAATGAAGATTTAAAGTGGAAATCGTAGCAAGTATAAATTTTTTAAATATATTTTTTATGGTTATAATATATTTAAAATCCGAATGCTAGTTTGTTAACACCCGATTTGATTTTAGGTGTGGAGTTAGCTTACGTACGCGCATAGGTTATATTCGAAGATAACAACACGTACAAAGGAATGAATATTTAAAGTGGAAATCAAGGGAAGTATAATTTTTTTAAATACATTTTTAAGGTAATAATCATGTTGAAAGTTTGATTGCTAGTTTGTTAAACACTGAATTTGATTTTAGGTGTGGAGGTAGTAACGCACGCATAGAGGTTATATTCGAAGATAACAACAACAACATACAAACGAATGAAGATTTAAAGTGGCAATCGTAGCAAGTATAAATTTTTTAAATATATTTTTTATGGTTATAATATATTTAAAATCCGAATGCTAGTTTGTTAACATCCGATTTGATTTTAGGTGTGGAGGTAGTAACGCACTCATAGAGGTTATATTCGGAGATAACAACAACAACATACAAACGAATGAAGATTTAAAGTGGAAATCGTAGCAAGTATAATTTTTTTAAATATATTTTTAAGGGAATAATCATGTTGAAAGTTTGATTGCTAGTTTGTTAACACTGAATTTGATTTTAGGTGTGGAGGTAGTAACGCACGCATAGAGGTTATATTCGGAGATAACAACAACAACATACAAACGAATGAAGATTTAAAGTGGCAATCGTAGCAAGTATAAATTTTTTAAATATATTTTTTATGGTTATAATATATTTAAAATCCGAATGCTAGTTTGTTAACATCCGATTTGATTTTAGGTGTGGAGGTAGTAACGCACTCATAGAGGTTATATTCGGAGATAACAACAACAACATACAAACGAATGAAGATTTAAAGTGGAAATCGTAGCAAGTATAATTTTTTTAAATATATTTTTAAGGGAACAATCATGTTGAAAGTTTGATTGCTAGTTTGTTAACACTGAATTTGATTTTAGGTGTGGAGGTAGTAACGCACGCATAGAGGTTATATTCGGAGATAACAACAACAACATACAAACGAATGAAGATTTAAAGTGGAAATCGTAGCAAGTATAAATTTTTTAAATATATTTTTTATGGTTATAATATATTTAAAATCCGAATGCTAGTTTGTTAACACCCGATTTGATTTTAGGTGTGGAGTTAGCTTACGTACGCGCATAGGTTATATTCGAAGATAACAACACGTACAAAGGAATGAATATTTAAAGTGGAAATCAAGGGAAGTATAATTTTTTTAAATACATTTTTAAGGTAATAATCATGTTGAAAGTTTGATTGCTAGTTTGTTAAACACTGAATTTGATTTTAGGTGTGGAGGTAGTAACGCACGCATAGAGGTTATATTCGAAGATAACAACAACAACATACAAACGAATGAAGATTTAAAGTGGCAATCGTAGCAAGTATAAATTTTTTAAATATATTTTTTATGGTTATAATATATTTAAAATCCGAATGCTAGTTTGTTAACATCCGATTTGATTTTAGGTGTGGAGGTAGTAACGCACTCATAGAGGTTATATTCGGAGATAACAACAACAACATACAAACGAATGAAGATTTAAAGTGGAAATCGTAGCAAGTATAAATTTTTTAAATATATTTTTTATGGTTATAATATATTTAAAATCCGAATGCTAGTTTGTTAACACCCGATTTGATTTTAGGTGTGGAGGTAGTAACGCACGCATAGAGGTTATATTCGGAGATAACAACAACAACATACAAACGAATGAAGATTTAAAGTGGCAATCGTAGCAAGTATAAATTTTTTAAATATATTTTTTATGGTTATAATATATTTAAAATCCGAATGCTAGTTTGTTAACATCCGATTTGATTTTAGGTGTGGAGTTAGCTTACGTACGCGCATAGGTTATATTCGAAGATAACAACACGTACAAAGGAATGAATATTTAAAGTGGAAATCATGGTAAGTATAATTTTTTTAAATATATTTTTAAGGGAATAATCATGTTGAAAGTTTGATTGCTAGTTTGTTAACACTGAATTTGATTTTAGGTGTGGAGGTAGTAACGCACGCATAGAGGTTATATTCGGAGATAACAACAACAACATACAAACGAATGAAGATTTAAAGTGGAAATCGTAGCAAGTATAAATTTTTTAAATATATTTTTTATGGTTATAATATATTTAAAATCCGAATGCTAGTTTGTTAACACCCGATTTGATTTTAGGTGTGGAGTTAGCTTACGTACGCGCATAGGTTATATTCGAAGATAACAACACGTACAAAGGAATGAATATTTAAAGTGGAAATCATGGTAAGTATAATTTTTTTAAATACATTTTTAAGGTAATAATCATGTTGAAAGTTTGATTGCTAGTTTGTTAAACACTGAATTTGATTTTAGGTGTGGAGGTAGTAACGCACGCATAGAGGTTATATTCGAAGATAACAAAAACAATAACAACATACAAACGAATGAAGATTTAAAGTGGAAATCGTAGCAAGTATAAATTTTTTAAATATATTTTTTATGGTTATAATAAATTTAAATTCGAATGCTAGTTTGTTAACACCCGATTTGATTTTAGGTGTGGAGTTAGCTTACGTACGCGCATAGGTTATATTCGAAGATAACAACACGTACAAAGGAATGAATATTTAAAGTGGAAATCAAGGGAAGTATAATTTTTTTAAATACATTTTTAAGGTAATAATCATGTTGAAAGTTTGATTGCTAGTTTGTTAAACACTGAATTTGATTTTAGGTGTGGAGGTAGTAACGCACGCATAGAGGTTATATTCGAAGATAACAACAACATACAAACGAATGAAGATTTAAAGTGGCAATCGTAGCAAGTATAAATTTTTTAAATATATTTTTTATGGTTATAATATATTTAAAATCCGAATGCTAGTTTGTTAACATCCGATTTGATTTTAGGTGTGGAGGTAGTAACGCACTCATAGAGGTTATATTCGGAGATAACAACAACAACATACAAACGAATGAAGATTTAAAGTGGAAATCGTAGCAAGTATAAATTTTTTAAATATATTTTTTATGGTTATAATATATTTAAAATCCGAATGCTAGTTTGTTAACACCCGATTTGATTTTAGGTGTGGAGGTAGTAACGCACGCATAGAGGTTATATTCGGAGATAACAACAACAACATACAAACGAATGAAGATTTAAAGTGGCAATCGTAGCAAGTATAAATTTTTTAAATATATTTTTTATGGTTATAATATATTTAAAATCCGAATGCTAGTTTGTTAACATCCGATTTGATTTTAGGTGTGGAGTTAGCTTACGTACGCGCATAGGTTATATTCGAAGATAACAACACGTACAAAGGAATGAATATTTAAAGTGGAAATCATGGTAAGTATAATTTTTTTAAATATATTTTTAAGGGAATAATCATGTTGAAAGTTTGATTGCTAGTTTGTTAACACTGAATTTGATTTTAGGTGTGGAGGTAGTAACGCACGCATAGAGGTTATATTCGGAGATAACAACAACAACATACAAACGAATGAAGATTTAAAGTGGAAATCGTAGCAAGTATAAATTTTTTAAATATATTTTTTATGGTTATAATATATTTAAAATCCGAATGCTAGTTTGTTAACACCCGATTTGATTTTAGGTGTGGAGTTAGCTTACGTACGCGCATAGGTTATATTCGAAGATAACAACACGTACAAAGGAATCATGGTAAGTATAATGTTTTTAAATATATTTTTAAGGTTATAATCATGTTGAAAGTTTGATTGCTAGTTTGTTAACACTGAATTTGATTTTAGGTGTGGAGGTAGTAACGCACGCATAGAGGTTATATTCGAAGATAACAAAAACAATAACAACATACAAACGAATGAAGATTTAAAGTGGAAATCGTAGCAAGTATAAATTTTTTAAATATATTTTTTATGGTTATAATATATTTAAAATCCGAATGCTAGTTTGTTAACATCCGATTTGATTTTAGGTGTGGAGTTAGCTTACGTACGCGCATAGGTTATATTCGAAGATAACAACACGTACAAAGGAATGAATATTTTAAGTGGAAATCATGGTAAGTATAATGTTTTTAAATATATTTTTAAGGTTATAATCATGTTGAAAGTTTGATTGCTAGTTTGTTAACACTGAATTTGATTTTAGGTGTGGAGGTAGTAACGCACGCATAGAGGTTATATTCGGAGATAACAACAACAACATACAAACGAATGAAGATTTAAAGTGGAAATCGTAGCAAGTATAAATTTTTTACCACGCTTACCAGTTCTATCCGAAGATAACAGCAACATACAAATGAATGAATATTTAATGTGTTATAATCATTGGGAGCATAATGTTTTTTATGTTATAATCATATATTAATTGTCTGGTGCTAGTTTACACCAAATTAAATTTGAGAAAGGGGCGGGAGGGAGTGCACGTCCGTTTACAGGTTATATTCGAAGGTAACAACATACATATGATTGAATATTTAATGCTGAAATCATTGCGAGTATAAGTTTTTAAGGTTATAATCATATATTAATTGTCAGGTGCTAGTTTACACCTAATTAGATTTTAGTTAGGGAGGGAGTGCACGTACGCTTACAGGTTATATCCGAAGGTAACAACATACATATGATTGAATATTTAATGCTGAAATCATTGCGAGTATAAGTTTTTAAGGTTATAATCATATATTAATTGTCAGGTGCTAGTTTACACCTAATTAGATTTTAGTTAGGGAGGGAGTGCACGTACGCTTACAGGTTATATCCGAAGGTAACAACATACATATGATTGAATATTTAATGCTGAAATCATTGCGAGTATAAGTTTTTATGGTTATAATCATATATTAATTGTCAGGTGCTAGTTTACACCTAATTAGATTTTAGTTAGGGAGGGAGTGCACGTACGCTTACAGGTTATATCCGAAGGTAACAACAACATACATATGATTGAATATTTAATGCTGAAATCATTGCGAGTATAAGTTTTTATGGTTATAATCATATATTAATTGTCAGGTGCTAGTTTACACCTAATTAGATTTTAGTTAGGGAGGGAGTGCACGTCCGCTTACAGGTTATATTCGAAGGTAACAACAACATACATATGATTGAATATTTAATGCTGAAATCATTGCGAGTATAAGTTTTTATGGTTATAATCATATATTAATTGTCAGGTGCTAGTTTACACCTAATTAGATTTTAGTTAGGGAGGGAGTGCACGTCCGCTTACAGGTTATATTCGAAGGTAACAACAACATACATATGATTGAATATTTAATGCTGAAATCATTGCGAGTATAAGTTTTTATGGTTATAATCATATATTAATTGTCAGGTGCTAGTTTACACCTAATTAGATTTTAGTTAGGGAGGGAGTGCACGTCCGCTTACAGGTTATATTCGAAGGTAACAACAACATACATATGATTGAATATTTAATGCTGAAATCATTGCGAGTATAAGTTTTTATGGTTATAATCATATATTAATTGTCAGGTGCTAGTTTACACCTAATTAGATTTTAGTTAGGGAGGGAGTGTACGTACGCTTACAGGTTATATCCGAAGATAATAACATACAAATGATTGAATATTTAATGTTGAAATCATTGCGAGTATAAGTTTATAAGGTTATAATCATATATTTATAGTCTGTTGCTAGTTTACACCTAATTAGATTTTAGACAGGTAGGAGTGCACGTTCGCTTACAGGTTACATCCGTAGATTACAATGCCATACAGGTGCTTGAATATTTAATGTGGAAATCATTGCAAGTATAATTTTTTTAAGATTATCATATATTTATATATGATAGGTATATAATAGGTTGAACCTTGCACTCCTATGAATTAATAAAGTATTTGCTCAGAATGAAAACCTCTCTGATTATGTTTCCCAGCAATAATTAAGCGGTAATTTAGCGGGTAATCTTTAATACGAATCTTGGATTACTGATTTGTATGTTTTTGTATTACATCGACAGTGCCATCGACTGTGTGGACCGCCGGAGACCTACGGAGATATACCCGTTGCAGTTTTCAACTTTATTTATTAAGTCATATGTATATTGAAATTGTTGTTTGATGATTAGAACCATTTAGCATATGTATCCAATGTACCAGAAAGAAATTTTGGATACTTGTAAATTATAATCAGACGCATGTAATAAATATAAGTACATATGTAGTATGTGACCTTCTCTTTCCTCTCTTCAATCTGTCAACATTGCACGTTAGTCATTGAAACCATAACAATCTGGGATGGAGCGTTGCGTGTGTCGGTGTACAGGGCACAGATAATACATCTGATAAATATATCTATATTATATATATATATATATACACAGCAGTAGTAGTTTGACTCTCTTCTATTCTAAGACGATGATGTCAATGTAGGAACAGCACAATGCCATTCTTTCTGCAACAAGAATAAATTTTGTTTAATAATGTATCATATGTACTTTATTGATATGTTTGAATAAATACCTGTTGCATTTATGAACAGTAATTTTTTAGTCATACGTGCACACCAGCCGGCATCGGTAGGTACGTCAGTCGAATCTGAAAAATGTTAATATATATATATATATATATATATATATATATATATATATATATATATATATTTGCACATATATATACTTGCAATAGTTTCTGTTTGGTAACCTCTTCATATGTACATTTATGACATGTTTGTATTATATCTCTGTTGCATTTATGTACTTGAATTATGAAGTCCGAAAACCTGAAACAAATTGAGGTTAAGTTACAAATCAGAATCAGACATTACAGTTTGTGTCAAAAAGTACTTATCAAATCGTAGTCGAACTTGTAGCAAATCCAGTGTAATTTTAATTTTCAGCCATGGCGTAATTGTGAAGAATATATACACACACGTACGTACGAGATCCGGACACGAGCTGGTTTTCAACAGAAGTGCCGTCGGTCGACCGATGCGGAGTATTCGGCCTGTAACGTATACGCAGGCGCAACACACGACCAATGTAGAAGCAAACGTCTAAATCGTGATTTTGCAGATGTTGAAACATCGTTGTCATCTAAGTTCACAGGTCCGAGCATAGCGGTCAATCCCGGGATGTGCAGCAACAGCGTTCGAGTCCAGCCAGCGGATGCGTGCCCGGTCGGCAGCCGTCGCCGCCACTGTAGTCGTCATAGCTGCAGTGTGTGGTGTCAACGAGGAGGAGACCGCCGCTGTAGTTGTCATGACTGCAGTGTGTGGTGTGTGGTGGTGTCGTCGAGGATGCGAGCGTAGAAAGAGGAGGTAAGAGATCATCAGGAAGAGAGAGAGGACCAGGAGGAAAAAAAAAGAGAATAGGGTGACGGGTTGGGTGGGGTTTGGTGATTA
>CM068325.1:5039945-5092063 GCA_034766995.1 Acanthacorydalis orientalis | reverse complement strand
ACGTAGGTCTCAATTAAACCCGTATAATGTACGATTTAAATTCAACTGGCAGTAATTTTACTTCAAAATCTAACTAAGGGAACTCCAAATATACTATAATAACGTAGAATAAGAGCAGACTCTAATTTTTATTCTCGTTTCAATTTCTAGGTGTTCTACATTTGTAATAAAACATTCCTGATATGAATATTCACATAATATATGTTTCAAAGTATACTAGCAGTAATTTTTCTTCAAATTCAAACTAAGGGAACTCTAAATATACTATAATAACGTAGAATAAGAGGAGACTCTAATTTTTATTCTCGTTTCAATTTCTAGGTGTTCTACATTTGTAATAAAAACATTCCTGATATGAATATTCACATAATATATGTTTCAAAGTATACTAGCAGTAATTTTGCTTCAAATTCAAACTAAGGGAAGTCTAAATATACAAAGGAGAAGACTCCTAGTCTTTAATTAATTTATATAATAAGAGAATATATTTTAATTCTTTAATTAAAAATTAAATTTGAATTTTCCTGTAGACTTTGTGGTCGGTAAATGAGAACTCTAACTACGTTATCGAGAAATGAGGTGGTCTGGCAAGTTCAAGTTTTGCCGTTTACAACCAGGTCCCGATTTAGGAAACTTTTTTAATTAAAAAAAAAAGGATAATATCAGGATAAAGTAAATCATACGTCAGGAACCTACAAATATATAATAAGTGTATTCAATAAGAGCAGATTCTTATATTTTTACTGATTTCAAATTTTAGATAAGCTACATTTGAACTGAAAACATACGTCAAATATAATCTTATTATGGATGATTTAAATTAAACTGGCAGTAATTATACTTCAACTTCCAATTGAAGAGAGTCTAAATATACAATAAAAGTAAACAATAAGAGCAGATTGTAATTTTAATATCTGTTACAAAATCTAACCTGTGATACGTTTGCACTGAAACGTACGTCTCAATTGTACTCGTATAGTGTATGATTTAAATTCAACTAGCAGTAATTTTACTTCAAAATCAGACTAAGGGAACTCAAAATCTACTATAATAACGTACAATAAGAGCAGATTCTAAATTTAAAGTAAGATACAAATATATAAATAGACAAATTTGTTTTCAAAGATTGAATGGCATGATTGATATAAATTATATATATATATACACACACACACACACATTGATATATATATAAATTATATTTAGAAATATTCATAAATTATATCAAAATATATTTACACTAAGAAGTAAATTACGTATTGTATTGAAACTATAATCGAATAAAATTAAAGAAAATATCTATTAAAGTGTATATCTTACAACAGTAATATGCAGCAACCATATCGTCTCAAAAACTAGACACGACTGAATAAATAAATGTGTAATTTCACAGACACGAAAGTTCATGGCTGTAGGTTTATATAATTTTCCAAATCTTATATAAATGTAACGCGCTGTGAAGCATTGACCTGCACATGATATAGACAAAGTGTTGTGAAGCATTATACAAACAATAAAAACAGACATAGTATTATATAAACAACAAATACAATCAGGATAAAGAAAATGATACGTAAGGAACCTCCAAATATATAATAAGTGTATTCAGTAAGAGCAGATTCAAATATTTTTACTGATTTCAAATTTTAGATAACCTACATTTGAACTGAAAACATATGTCAAATATAATCTTATTATGGATGATTTAAATTAAACTGGCAGTAATTATACTTCAACTTCCAATTGAAGAGAGTCTAAATATACAATAAAAGTAAACAATAAGAGCGGATTGTAATTTTAATATCTGTTACAAAATCTAACCTGTGATACGTTTACACTGAAACGTACATCTCAATTGTACTCGTATAGTGTATGATTTAAATTAGATGCAGTAGTTTTACATGAAATACCTAGTAAGAGAACTCTAAATATACTATTAAAACATACAATGAGAGTAGATTATAGTTTTAGTATCTATTACAAAATTTTTAACTGTGATAATACGTTGCACTGAAACGTAGGTCTCAATTAAACCCGTATAATGTACGATTTAAATTCAACTGGCAGTAATTTTACTTCAAAATCTAACTAAGGGAACTCCAAATATACTATAATAACGTAGAATAAGAGCAGACTCTAATTTTTATTCTCGTTTCAATTTCTAGGTGTTCTACATTTGTAATAAAAACATTCCTGATATGAATATTCACATAATATATGTTTCAAAGTATACTAGCAGTGATTTTGCTTCAAATTCAAACTAAGGGAAGTCTAAATATACAAAGGAGAAGACTCCTAGTCTTTAATTAATTTATATAATAAGAGAATATATTTTAATTCTTTAATTAATATTAAATTTGAATTTTCCTGTAGACTTTGTGGTCGGGAAATGAGAACTCTAACTACGTTATCGAGAAATGAGGTGGTCTGGCTAGTTTCAAGTTTTGCCGTTTGCAACCAGGTCCGGATTTAGGAAACTTTTAATTAAAAAAAAGGATAATATCAGGATAAAATCATACGTCAGGAACCTACAAATATACAATAAGTGTATTCAATAAGATCAGATTCTAATATTTTTACTGATTTCAAATTTTAGATAAGCTACATTTGAACTGAAAACATATGTCAAGTATAATCTTATTATGGATGATTTAAATTAAACTGGCAGTAATTATACTTCAACTTCCAAATGAAGAGAGTCTAAATATACAATAAAAGTAAACAATAAGAGCAGATTGTAATTTTAATATCTGTTACAAAATCTAACCTGTGATACGTTTGCACTGAAACGTACGTCTCAATTGTACTCGTATAGTGTATGATTTAAATTCAACTAGCAGTAATTTTACTTCAAAATCAGACTAAGGGAACTCAAAATCTACTATAATAACGTACAATAAGAGCAGATTCTAAATTTAAAGTAAGATACAAATAAATAAATAGACAAATTTGTTTTCAAAGATTGAATGGCATGATTGATATAAATTATATATATATATACACACACACACACACATTTATATATATATATTATATTTAGAAATATTCATAAATTATATCAAAATATATTTACACTAAGAAGTAAATTACGTATTGTATTGAAACTATAATCGAATAAAATTAAAGAAAATATCTATTAAAGTGTATATCTTACAACAGTAATATGCAGCAACCATATCGTCTCAAAAACAAGACACGACTGAATAAATAAATGTGTAATTTCACAGACACGAAAGTTCATGGCTGTAGGTTTATATAATTTTCCAAATCTTATATAAATGTAACGCGCTGTGAAGCATTGACCTGCACATGATATAGACAAAGTGTTGTGAAGCATTATACAAACAATAAAAACAGACATAGTATTATATAAACAACAAATACAATCAGGATAAAGAAAATGATACGTAAGGAACCTCCAAATATATAATAAGTGTATTCAGTAAGAGCAGATTCAAATATTTTTACTGATTTCAAATTTTAGATAACCTACATTTGAACTGAAAACATATGTCAAATATAATCTTATTATGGATGATTTAAATTAAACTGGCAGTAATTATACTTCAACTTCCAATTGAAGAGAGTCTAAATATACAATAAAAGTAAACAATAAGAGCGGATTGTAATTTTAATATCTGTTACAAAATCTAACCTGTGATACGTTTACACTGAAACGTACGTCTCAATTGTACTCGTATAGTGTATGATTTAAATTAGATGCAGTAGTTTTACATGAAATACCTAGTAAGAGAACTCTAAATATACTATTAAAACATACAATGAGAGTAGATTATAGTTTTAGTATCTATTACAAAATTTTTAACTGTGATTATACGTTGCACTGAAACGTAGGTCTCAATTAAACCCGTATAATGTACGATTTAAATTCAACTGGCAGTAATTTTACTTCAAAATCTAACTAAGGGAACTCTAAATATACTATAATAACGTAGAATAAGAGCAGACTCTAATTTTTATTCTCGTTTCAATTTCTAGGTGTTCTACATTTGTAATAAAACATTCCTGATATGAATATTCACATAATATGTTTCAAAGTATACTAGCAGTGATTTTGCTTCAAATTCAAACTAAGGGAAGTCTAAATATACAAAGGAGAAGACTCCTAGTCTTTAATTAATTTATATAATAAGAGAATATATTTTAATTCTTTAATTAAAAATTAAATTTGAATTTTCCTGTAGACTTTGTGGTCGGTAAATGAGAACTCTAACTACGTTATCGAGAAATGAGGTGGTCTGGCAAGTTTCAGGTTTTGCCGTTTACAACCAGGTCCCGATTTAGGAAACTTTTTTAATTAAAAAAAAAAGGATAATATCAGGATAAAGTAAATCATACGTCAGGAACCTACAAATATATAATAAGTGTATTCAATAAGAGCAGATTCTAATATTTTTACTGATTTCAAATTTTAGATAACCTACATTTGAACTGAAAACATATGTCAAATATAATCTTATTATGGATGATTTAAATTAAACTGGCAGTAATTATACTTCAACTTCCAATTGAAGAGAGTCTAAATATACAATAAAAGTAAACAATAAGAGCAGATTGTAATTTTAATATCTGTTACAAAATCTAACCTGTGATACGTTTGCACTGAAACGTACGTCTCAATTGTACTCGTATAGTGTATGATTTAAATTAGATGCAGTAGTTTTACATGAAATACCTAGTAAGAGAACTCTAAATATACTATTAAAACATACAATGAGAGTAGATTATAGTTTTAGTATCTATTACAAAATTTTTAACTGTGATTATACGTTGCACTGAAACGTAGGTCTCAATTAAACCCGTATAATGTACGATTTAAATTCAACTGGCAGTAATTTTACTTCAAAATCTAACTAAGGGAACTCCAAATATACTATAATAACGTAGAATAAGAGCAGACTCTAATTTTTATTCTCGTTTCAATTTCTAGGTGTTCTACATTTGTAATAAAACATTCCTGATATGAATATTCACATAATATATGTTTCAAAGTATACTAGCAGTAATTTTTCTTCAAATTCAAACTAAGGGAACTCTAAATATACTATAATAACGTAGAATAAGAGGAGACTCTAATTTTTATTCTCGTTTCAATTTCTAGGTGTTCTACATTTGTAATAAAAACATTCCTGATATGAATATTCACATAATATATGTTTCAAAGTATACTAGCAGTAATTTTGCTTCAAATTCAAACTAAGGGAAGTCTAAATATACAAAGGAGAAGACTCCTAGTCTTTAATTAATTTATATAATAAGAGAATATATTTTAATTCTTTAATTAAAAATTAAATTTGAATTTTCCTGTAGACTTTGTGGTCGGTAAATGAGAACTCTAACTACGTTATCGAGAAATGAGGTGGTCTGGCAAGTTCAAGTTTTGCCGTTTACAACCAGGTCCCGATTTAGGAAACTTTTTTAATTAAAAAAAAAAGGATAATATCAGGATAAAGTAAATCATACGTCAGGAACCTACAAATATATAATAAGTGTATTCAATAAGAGCAGATTCTAATATTTTTACTGATTTCAAATTTTAGATAAGCTACATTTGAACTGAAAACATACGTCAAATATAATCTTATTATGGATGATTTAAATTAAACTGGCAGTAATTATACTTCAACTTCCAATTGAAGAGAGTCTAAATATACAATAAAAGTAAACAATAAGAGTAGATTGTAATTTTAATATCTGTTACAAAATCTAACCTGTGATACGTTTGCACTGAAACGTACGTCTCAATTGTACTCGTATAGTGTATGATTTAAATTCAACTAGCAGTAATTTTACTTCAAAATCAGACTAAGGGAACTCAAAATCTACTATAATAACGTACAATAAGAGCAGATTCTAAATTTAAAGTAAGATACAAATATATAAATAGACAAATTTGTTTTCAAAGATTGAATGGCATGATTGATATAAATTATATATATATATACACACACACACACACATTGATATATATATAAATTATATTTAGAAATATTCATAAATTATATCAAAATATATTTACACTAAGAAGTAAATTACGTATTGTATTGAAACTATAATCGAATAAAATTAAAGAAAATATCTATTAAAGTGTATATCTTACAACAGTAATATGCAGCAACCATATCGTCTCAAAAACTAGACACGACTGAATAAATAAATGTGTAATTTCACAGACACGAAAGTTCATGGCTGTAGGTTTATATAATTTTCCAAATCTTATATAAATGTAACGCGCTGTGAAGCATTGACCTGCACATGATATAGACAAAGTGTTGTGAAGCATTATACAAACAATAAAAACAGACATAGTATTATATAAACAACAAATACAATCAGGATAAAGAAAATGATACGTAAGGAACCTCCAAATATATAATAAGTGTATTCAGTAAGAGCAGATTCAAATATTTTTACTGATTTCAAATTTTAGATAACCTACATTTGAACTGAAAACATATGTCAAATATAATCTTATTATGGATGATTTAAATTAAACTGGCAGTAATTATACTTCAACTTCCAATTGAAGAGAGTCTAAATATACAATAAAAGTAAACAATAAGAGCGGATTGTAATTTTAATATCTGTTACAAAATCTAACCTGTGATACGTTTACACTGAAACGTACATCTCAATTGTACTCGTATAGTGTATGATTTAAATTAGATGCAGTAGTTTTACATGAAATACCTAGTAAGAGAACTCTAAATATACTATTAAAACATACAATGAGAGTAGATTATAGTTTTAGTATCTATTACAAAATTTTTAACTGTGATAATACGTTGCACTGAAACGTAGGTCTCAATTAAACCCGTATAATGTACGATTTAAATTCAACTGGCAGTAATTTTACTTCAAAATCTAACTAAGGGAACTCCAAATATACTATAATAACGTAGAATAAGAGCAGACTCTAATTTTTATTCTCGTTTCAATTTCTAGGTGTTCTACATTTGTAATAAAAACATTCCTGATATGAATATTCACATAATATATGTTTCAAAGTATACTAGCAGTGATTTTGCTTCAAATTCAAACTAAGGGAAGTCTAAATATACAAAGGAGAAGACTCCTAGTCTTTAATTAATTTATATAATAAGAGAATATATTTTAATTCTTTAATTAATATTAAATTTGAATTTTCCTGTAGACTTTGTGGTCGGGAAATGAGAACTCTAACTACGTTATCGAGAAATGAGGTGGTCTGGCTAGTTTCAAGTTTTGCCGTTTGCAACCAGGTCCGGATTTAGGAAACTTTTAATTAAAAAAAAGGATAATATCAGGATAAAATCATACGTCAGGAACCTACAAATATACAATAAGTGTATTCAATAAGATCAGATTCTAATATTTTTACTGATTTCAAATTTTAGATAAGCTACATTTGAACTGAAAACATATGTCAAGTATAATCTTATTATGGATGATTTAAATTAAACTGGCAGTAATTATACTTCAACTTCCAAATGAAGAGAGTCTAAATATACAATAAAAGTAAACAATAAGAGCAGATTGTAATTTTAATATCTGTTACAAAATCTAACCTGTGATACGTTTGCACTGAAACGTACGTCTCAATTGTACTCGTATAGTGTATGATTTAAATTCAACTAGCAGTAATTTTACTTCAAAATCAGACTAAGGGAACTCAAAATCTACTATAATAACGTACAATAAGAGCAGATTCTAAATTTAAAGTAAGATACAAATAAATAAATAGACAAATTTGTTTTCAAAGATTGAATGGCATGATTGATATAAATTATATATATATATACACACACACACACACATTTATATATATATATTATATTTAGAAATATTCATAAATTATATCAAAATATATTTACACTAAGAAGTAAATTACGTATTGTATTGAAACTATAATCGAATAAAATTAAAGAAAATATCTATTAAAGTGTATATCTTACAACAGTAATATGCAGCAACCATATCGTCTCAAAAACAAGACACGACTGAATAAATAAATGTGTAATTTCACAGACACGAAAGTTCATGGCTGTAGGTTTATATAATTTTCCAAATCTTATATAAATGTAACGCGCTGTGAAGCATTGACCTGCACATGATATAGACAAAGTGTTGTGAAGCATTATACAAACAATAAAAACAGACATAGTATTATATAAACAACAAATACAATCAGGATAAAGAAAATGATACGTAAGGAACCTCCAAATATATAATAAGTGTATTCAGTAAGAGCAGATTCAAATATTTTTACTGATTTCAAATTTTAGATAACCTACATTTGAACTGAAAACATATGTCAAATATAATCTTATTATGGATGATTTAAATTAAACTGGCAGTAATTATACTTCAACTTCCAATTGAAGAGAGTCTAAATATACAATAAAAGTAAACAATAAGAGCGGATTGTAATTTTAATATCTGTTACAAAATCTAACCTGTGATACGTTTACACTGAAACGTACGTCTCAATTGTACTCGTATAGTGTATGATTTAAATTAGATGCAGTAGTTTTACATGAAATACCTAGTAAGAGAACTCTAAATATACTATTAAAACATACAATGAGAGTAGATTATAGTTTTAGTATCTATTACAAAATTTTTAACTGTGATTATACGTTGCACTGAAACGTAGGTCTCAATTAAACCCGTATAATGTACGATTTAAATTCAACTGGCAGTAATTTTACTTCAAAATCTAACTAAGGGAACTCTAAATATACTATAATAACGTAGAATAAGAGCAGACTCTAATTTTTATTCTCGTTTCAATTTCTAGGTGTTCTACATTTGTAATAAAACATTCCTGATATGAATATTCACATAATATGTTTCAAAGTATACTAGCAGTGATTTTGCTTCAAATTCAAACTAAGGGAAGTCTAAATATACAAAGGAGAAGACTCCTAGTCTTTAATTAATTTATATAATAAGAGAATATATTTTAATTCTTTAATTAAAAATTAAATTTGAATTTTCCTGTAGACTTTGTGGTCGGTAAATGAGAACTCTAACTACGTTATCGAGAAATGAGGTGGTCTGGCAAGTTTCAGGTTTTGCCGTTTACAACCAGGTCCCGATTTAGGAAACTTTTTTAATTAAAAAAAAAAGGATAATATCAGGATAAAGTAAATCATACGTCAGGAACCTACAAATATATAATAAGTGTATTCAATAAGAGCAGATTCTAATATTTTTACTGATTTCAAATTTTAGATAACCTACATTTGAACTGAAAACATATGTCAAATATAATCTTATTATGGATGATTTAAATTAAACTGGCAGTAATTATACTTCAACTTCCAATTGAAGAGAGTCTAAATATACAATAAAAGTAAACAATAAGAGCAGATTGTAATTTTAATATCTGTTACAAAATCTAACCTGTGATACGTTTGCACTGAAACGTACGTCTCAATTGTACTCGTATAGTGTATGATTTAAATTAGATGCAGTAGTTTTACATGAAATACCTAGTAAGAGAACTCTAAATATACTATTAAAACATACAATGAGAGTAGATTATAGTTTTAGTATCTATTACAAAATTTTTAACTGTGATTATACGTTGCACTGAAACGTAGGTCTCAATTAAACCCGTATAATGTACGATTTAAATTCAACTGGCAGTAATTTTACTTCAAAATCTAACTAAGGGAACTCCAAATATACTATAATAACGTAGAATAAGAGCAGACTCTAATTTTTATTCTCGTTTCAATTTCTAGGTGTTCTACATTTGTAATAAAACATTCCTGATATGAATATTCACATAATATATGTTTCAAAGTATACTAGCAGTAATTTTTCTTCAAATTCAAACTAAGGGAACTCTAAATATACTATAATAACGTAGAATAAGAGGAGACTCTAATTTTTATTCTCGTTTCAATTTCTAGGTGTTCTACATTTGTAATAAAAACATTCCTGATATGAATATTCACATAATATATGTTTCAAAGTATACTAGCAGTAATTTTGCTTCAAATTCAAACTAAGGGAAGTCTAAATATACAAAGGAGAAGACTCCTAGTCTTTAATTAATTTATATAATAAGAGAATATATTTTAATTCTTTAATTAAAAATTAAATTTGAATTTTCCTGTAGACTTTGTGGTCGGTAAATGAGAACTCTAACTACGTTATCGAGAAATGAGGTGGTCTGGCAAGTTCAAGTTTTGCCGTTTACAACCAGGTCCCGATTTAGGAAACTTTTTTAATTAAAAAAAAAAGGATAATATCAGGATAAAGTAAATCATACGTCAGGAACCTACAAATATATAATAAGTGTATTCAATAAGAGCAGATTCTAATATTTTTACTGATTTCAAATTTTAGATAAGCTACATTTGAACTGAAAACATACGTCAAATATAATCTTATTATGGATGATTTAAATTAAACTGGCAGTAATTATACTTCAACTTCCAATTGAAGAGTCTAAATATACAATAAAAGTAAACAATAAGAGCAGATTGTAATTTTAATATCTGTTACAAAATCTAACCTGTGATACGTTTGCACTGAAACGTACGTCTCAATTGTACTCGTATAGTGTATGATTTAAATTCAACTAGCAGTAATTTTACTTCAAAATCAGACTAAGGGAACTCAAAATCTACTATAATAACGTACAATAAGAGCAGATTCTAAATTTAAAGTAAGATACAAATATATAAATAGACAAATTTGTTTTCAAAGATTGAATGGCATGATTGATATAAATTATATATATATATACACACACACACACACATTGATATATATATAAATTATATTTAGAAATATTCATAAATTATATCAAAATATATTTACACTAAGAAGTAAATTACGTATTGTATTGAAACTATAATCGAATAAAATTAAAGAAAATATCTATTAAAGTGTATATCTTACAACAGTAATATGCAGCAACCATATCGTCTCAAAAACTAGACACGACTGAATAAATAAATGTGTAATTTCACAGACACGAAAGTTCATGGCTGTAGGTTTATATAATTTTCCAAATCTTATATAAATGTAACGCGCTGTGAAGCATTGACCTGCACATGATATAGACAAAGTGTTGTGAAGCATTATACAAACAATAAAAACAGACATAGTATTATATAAACAACAAATACAATCAGGATAAAGAAAATGATACGTAAGGAACCTCCAAATATATAATAAGTGTATTCAGTAAGAGCAGATTCAAATATTTTTACTGATTTCAAATTTTAGATAACCTACATTTGAACTGAAAACATATGTCAAATATAATCTTATTATGGATGATTTAAATTAAACTGGCAGTAATTATACTTCAACTTCCAATTGAAGAGAGTCTAAATATACAATAAAAGTAAACAATAATAGCGGATTGTAATTTTAATATCTGTTACAAAATCTAACCTGTGATACGTTTACACTGAAACGTACGTCTCAATTGTACTCGTATAGTGTATGATTTAAATTAGATGCAGTAGTTTTACATGAAATACCTAGTAAGAGAACTCTAAATATACTATTAAAACATACAATGAGAGTAGATTATAGTTTTAGTATCTATTACAAAATTTTTAACTGTGATAATACGTTGCACTGAAACGTAGGTCTCAATTAAACCCGTATAATGTACGATTTAAATTCAACTGGCAGTAATTTTACTTCAAAATCTAACTAAGGGAACTCCAAATATACTATAATAACGTAGAATAAGAGCAGACTCTAATTTTTATTCTCGTTTCAATTTCTAGGTGTTCTACATTTGTAATAAAACATTCCTGATATGAATATTCACATAATATATGTTTCAAAGTATACTAGCAGTAATTTTTCTTCAAATTCAAACTAAGGGAACTCTAAATATACTATAATAACGTAGAATAAGAGCAGACTCTAATTTTTATTCTCGTTTCAATTTCTAGGTGTTCTACATTTGTAATAAAAACATTCCTGATATGAATATTCACATAATATATGTTTCAAAGTATACTAGCAGTGATTTTGCTTCAAATTCAAACTAAGGGAAGTCTAAATATACAAAGGAGAAGACTCCTAGTCTTTAATTAATTTATATAATAAGAGAATATATTTTAATTCTTTAATTAAAAATTAAATTTGAATTTTCCTGTAGACTTTGTGGTCGGGAAATGAGAACTCTAACTACGTTATCGAGAAATGAGGTGGTCTGGCTAGTTTCAAGTTTTGCCGTTTGCAACCAGGTCCGGATTTAGGAAACTTTTAATTAAAAAAAAGGATAATATCAGGATAAAATCATACGTCAGGAACCTACAAATATACAATAAGTGTATTCAATAAGATCAGATTCTAATATTTTTACTGATTTCAAATTTTAGATAAGCTACATTTGAACTGAAAACATATGTCAAGTATAATCTTATTATGGATGATTTAAATTAAACTGGCAGTAATTATACTTCAACTTCCAAATGAAGAGAGTCTAAATATACAATAAAAGTAAACAATAAGAGCAGATTGTAATTTTAATATCTGTTACAAAATCTAACCTGTGATACGTTTGCACTGAAACGTACGTCTCAATTGTACTCGTATAGTGTATGATTTAAATTCAACTAGCAGTAATTTTACTTCAAAATCAGACTAAGGGAACTCAAAATCTACTATAATAACGTACAATAAGAGCAGATTCTAAATTTAAAGTAAGATACAAATAAATAAATAGACAAATTTGTTTTCAAAGATTGAATGGCATGATTGATATAAATTATATATATATATACACACACACACACACATTTATATATATATATTATATTTAGAAATATTCATAAATTATATCAAAATATATTTACACTAAGAAGTAAATTACGTATTGTATTGAAACTATAATCGAATAAAATTAAAGAAAATATCTATTAAAGTGTATATCTTACAACAGTAATATGCAGCAACCATATCGTCTCAAAAACAAGACACGACTGAATAAATAAATGTGTAATTTCACAGACACGAAAGTTCATGGCTGTAGGTTTATATAATTTTCCAAATCTTATATAAATGTAACGCGCTGTGAAGCATTGACCTGCACATGATATAGACAAAGTGTTGTGAAGCATTATACAAACAATAAAAACAGACATAGTATTATATAAACAACAAATACAATCAGGATAAAGAAAATGATACGTAAGGAACCTCCAAATATATAATAAGTGTATTCAGTAAGAGCAGATTCAAATATTTTTACTGATTTCAAATTTTAGATAACCTACATTTGAACTGAAAACATATGTCAAATATAATCTTATTATGGATGATTTAAATTAAACTGGCAGTAATTATACTTCAACTTCCAATTGAAGAGAGTCTAAATATACAATAAAAGTAAACAATAAGAGCGGATTGTAATTTTAATATCTGTTACAAAATCTAACCTGTGATACGTTTACACTGAAACGTACGTCTCAATTGTACTCGTATAGTGTATGATTTAAATTAGATGCAGTAGTTTTACATGAAATACCTAGTAAGAGAACTCTAAATATACTATTAAAACATACAATGAGAGTAGATTATAGTTTTAGTATCTATTACAAAATTTTTAACTGTGATAATACGTTGCACTGAAACGTAGGTCTCAATTAAACCCGTATAATGTACGATTTAAATTCAACTGGCAGTAATTTTACTTCAAAATCTAACTAAGGGAACTCCAAATATACTATAATAACGTAGAATAAGAGCAGACTCTAATTTTTATTCTCGTTTCAATTTCTAGGTGTTCTACATTTGTAATAAAAACATTCCTGATATGAATATTCACATAATATATGTTTCAAAGTATACTAGCAGTGATTTTGCTTCAAATTCAAACTAAGGGAAGTCTAAATATACAAAGGAGAAGACTCCTAGTCTTTAATTAATTTATATAATAAGAGAATATATTTTAATTCTTTAATTAATATTAAATTTGAATTTTCCTGTAGACTTTGTGGTCGGGAAATGAGAACTCTAACTACGTTATCGAGAAATGAGGTGGTCTGGCTAGTTTCAAGTTTTGCCGTTTGCAACCAGGTCCGGATTTAGGAAACTTTTAATTAAAAAAAAGGATAATATCAGGATAAAATCATACGTCAGGAACCTACAAATATACAATAAGTGTATTCAATAAGATCAGATTCTAATATTTTTACTGATTTCAAATTTTAGATAAGCTACATTTGAACTGAAAACATATGTCAAGTATAATCTTATTATGGATGATTTAAATTAAACTGGCAGTAATTATACTTCAACTTCCAAATGAAGAGAGTCTAAATATACAATAAAAGTAAACAATAAGAGCAGATTGTAATTTTAATATCTGTTACAAAATCTAACCTGTGATACGTTTGCACTGAAACGTACGTCTCAATTGTACTCGTATAGTGTATGATTTAAATTCAACTAGCAGTAATTTTACTTCAAAATCAGACTAAGGGAACTCAAAATCTACTATAATAACGTACAATAAGAGCAGATTCTAAATTTAAAGTAAGATACAAATAAATAAATAGACAAATTTGTTTTCAAAGATTGAATGGCATGATTGATATAAATTATATATATATATACACACACACACACACATTTATATATATATATTATATTTAGAAATATTCATAAATTATATCAAAATATATTTACACTAAGAAGTAAATTACGTATTGTATTGAAACTATAATCGAATAAAATTAAAGAAAATATCTATTAAAGTGTATATCTTACAACAGTAATATGCAGCAACCATATCGTCTCAAAAACAAGACACGACTGAATAAATAAATGTGTAATTTCACAGACACGAAAGTTCATGGCTGTAGGTTTATATAATTTTCCAAATCTTATATAAATGTAACGCGCTGTGAAGCATTGACCTGCACATGATATAGACAAAGTGTTGTGAAGCATTATACAAACAATAAAAACAGACATAGTATTATATAAACAACAAATACAATCAGGATAAAGAAAATGATACGTAAGGAACCTCCAAATATATAATAAGTGTATTCAGTAAGAGCAGATTCAAATATTTTTACTGATTTCAAATTTTAGATAACCTACATTTGAACTGAAAACATATGTCAAATATAATCTTATTATGGATGATTTAAATTAAACTGGCAGTAATTATACTTCAACTTCCAATTGAAGAGAGTCTAAATATACAATAAAAGTAAACAATAAGAGCGGATTGTAATTTTAATATCTGTTACAAAATCTAACCTGTGATACGTTTACACTGAAACGTACGTCTCAATTGTACTCGTATAGTGTATGATTTAAATTAGATGCAGTAGTTTTACATGAAATACCTAGTAAGAGAACTCTAAATATACTATTAAAACATACAATGAGAGTAGATTATAGTTTTAGTATCTATTACAAAATTTTTAACTGTGATAATACGTTGCACTGAAACGTAGGTCTCAATTAAACCCGTATAATGTACGATTTAAATTCAACTGGCAGTAATTTTACTTCAAAATCTAACTAAGGGAACTCTAAATATACTATAATAACGTAGAATAAGAGCAGACTCTAATTTTTATTCTCGTTTCAATTTCTAGGTGTTCTACATTTGTAATAAAACATTCCTGATATGAATATTCACATAATATATGTTTCAAAGTATACTAGCAGTAATTTTTCTTCAAATTCAAACTAAGGGAACTCTAAATATACTATAATAACGTAGAATAAGAGCAGACTCTAATTTTTATTCTCGTTTCAATTTCTAGGTGTTCTACATTTGTAATAAAAACATTCCTGATATGAATATTCACATAATATATGTTTCAAAGTATACTAGCAGTAATTTTTCTTCAAATTCAAACTAAGGGAACTCTAAATATACTATAATAACGTAGAATAAGAGCAGACTCTAATTTTTATTCTCGTTTCAATTTCTAGGTGTTCTACATTTGTAATAAAAACATTCCTGATATGAATATTCACATAATATATGTTTCAAAGTATACTAGCAGTAATTTTGCTTCAAATTCAAACTAAGGGAAGTCTAAATATACAAAGGAGAAGACTCCTAGTCTTTAATTAATTTATATAATAAGAGAATATATTTTAATTCTTTAATTAAAAATTAAATTTGAATTTTCCTGTAGACTTTGTGGTCGGTAAATGAGAACTCTAACTACGTTATCGAGAAATGAGGTGGTCTGGCAAGTTTCAGGTTTTGCCGTTTACAACCAGGTCCCGATTTAGGAAACTTTTTTAATTAAAAAAAAAAGGATAATATCAGGATAAAGTAAATCATACGTCAGGAACCTACAAATATATAATAAGTGTATTCAATAAGAGCAGATTCTAATATTTTTACTGATTTCAAATTTTAGATAACCTACATTTGAACTGAAAACATATGTCAAATATAATCTTATTATGGATGATTTAAATTAAACTGGCAGTAATTATACTTCAACTTCCAATTGAAGAGAGTCTAAATATACAATAAAAGTAAACAATAAGAGCAGATTGTAATTTTAATATCTGTTACAAAATCTAACCTGTGATACGTTTGCACTGAAACGTACGTCTCAATTGTACTCGTATAGTGTATGATTTAAATTAGATGCAGTAGTTTTACATGAAATACCTAGTAAGAGAACTCTAAATATACTATTAAAACATACAATGAGAGTAGATTATAGTTTTAGTATCTATTACAAAATTTTTAACTGTGATTATACGTTGCACTGAAACGTAGGTCTCAATTAAACCCGTATAATGTACGATTTAAATTCAACTGGCAGTAATTTTACTTCAAAATCTAACTAAGGGAACTCCAAATATACTATAATAACGTAGAATAAGAGCAGACTCTAATTTTTATTCTCGTTTCAATTTCTAGGTGTTCTACATTTGTAATAAAACATTCCTGATATGAATATTCACATAATATATGTTTCAAAGTATACTAGCAGTAATTTTTCTTCAAATTCAAACTAAGGGAACTCTAAATATACTATAATAACGTAGAATAAGAGGAGACTCTAATTTTTATTCTCGTTTCAATTTCTAGGTGTTCTACATTTGTAATAAAAACATTCCTGATATGAATATTCACATAATATATGTTTCAAAGTATACTAGCAGTAATTTTGCTTCAAATTCAAACTAAGGGAAGTCTAAATATACAAAGGAGAAGACTCCTAGTCTTTAATTAATTTATATAATAAGAGAATATATTTTAATTCTTTAATTAAAAATTAAATTTGAATTTTCCTGTAGACTTTGTGGTCGGTAAATGAGAACTCTAACTACGTTATCGAGAAATGAGGTGGTCTGGCAAGTTCAAGTTTTGCCGTTTACAACCAGGTCCCGATTTAGGAAACTTTTTTAATTAAAAAAAAAAGGATAATATCAGGATAAAGTAAATCATACGTCAGGAACCTACAAATATATAATAAGTGTATTCAATAAGAGCAGATTCTAATATTTTTACTGATTTCAAATTTTAGATAAGCTACATTTGAACTGAAAACATACGTCAAATATAATCTTATTATGGATGATTTAAATTAAACTGGCAGTAATTATACTTCAACTTCCAATTGAAGAGAGTCTAAATATACAATAAAAGTAAACAATAAGAGCAGATTGTAATTTTAATATCTGTTACAAAATCTAACCTGTGATACGTTTGCACTGAAACGTACGTCTCAATTGTACTCGTATAGTGTATGATTTAAATTCAACTAGCAGTAATTTTACTTCAAAATCAGACTAAGGGAACTCAAAATCTACTATAATAACGTACAATAAGAGCAGATTCTAAATTTAAAGTAAGATACAAATATATAAATAGACAAATTTGTTTTCAAAGATTGAATGGCATGATTGATATAAATTATATATATATATACACACACACACATTTATATATATATATATATTATATTTAGAAATATTCATAAATTATATCAAAATATATTTACACTAAGAAGTAAATTACGTATTGTATTGAAACTATAATCGAATAAAATTAAAGAAAATATCTATTAAAGTGTATATCTTACAACAGTAATATGCAGCAACCATATCGTCTCAAAAACTAGACACGACTGAATAAATAAATGTGTAATTTCACAGACACGAAAGTTCATGGCTGTAGGTTTATATAATTTTCCAAATCTTATATAAATGTAACGCGCTGTGAAGCATTGACCTGCACATGATATAGACAAAGTGTTGTGAAGCATTATACAAACAATAAAAACAGACATAGTATTATATAAACAACAAATACAATCAGGATAAAGAAAATGATACGTAAGGAACCTCCAAATATATAATAAGTGTATTCAGTAAGAGCAGATTCAAATATTTTTACTGATTTCAAATTTTAGATAACCTACATTTGAACTGAAAACATATGTCAAATATAATCTTATTATGGATGATTTAAATTAAACTGGCAGTAATTATACTTCAACTTCCAATTGAAGAGAGTCTAAATATACAATAAAAGTAAACAATAAGAGCGGATTGTAATTTTAATATCTGTTACAAAATCTAACCTGTGATACGTTTACACTGAAACGTACGTCTCAATTGTACTCGTATAGTGTATGATTTAAATTAGATGCAGTAGTTTTACATGAAATACCTAGTAAGAGAACTCTAAATATACTATTAAAACATACAATGAGAGTAGATTATAGTTTTAGTATCTATTACAAAATGTTTAACTGTGATAATACGTTGCACTGAAACGTAGGTCTCAATTAAACCCGTATAATGTACGATTTAAATTCAACTGGCAGTAATTTTACTTCAAAATCTAACTAAGGGAACTCCAAATATACTATAATAACGTAGAATAAGAGCAGACTCTAATTTTTATTCTCGTTTCAATTTCTAGGTGTTCTACATTTGTAATAAAACATTCCTGATATGAATATTCACATAATATATGTTTCAAAGTATACTAGCAGTAATTTTTCTTCAAATTCAAACTAAGGGAACTCTAAATATACTATAATAACGTAGAATAAGAGCAGACTCTAATTTTTATTCTCGTTTCAATTTCTAGGTGTTCTACATTTGTAATAAAAACATTCCTGATATGAATATTCACATAATATATGTTTCAAAGTATACTAGCAGTGATTTTGCTTCAAATTCAAACTAAGGGAAGTCTAAATATACAAAGGAGAAGACTCCTAGTCTTTAATTAATTTATATAATAAGAGAATATATTTTAATTCTTTAATTAAAAATTAAATTTGAATTTTCCTGTAGACTTTGTGGTCGGTAAATGAGAACTCTAACTACGTTATCGAGAAATGAGGTGGTCTGGCAAGTTTCAGGTTTTGCCGTTTACAACCAGGTCCCGATTTAGGAAACTTTTTTAATTAAAAAAAAAAGGATAATATCAGGATAAAGTAAATCATACGTCAGGAACCTACAAATATATAATAAGTGTATTCAATAAGAGCAGATTCTAATATTTTTACTGATTTCAAATTTTAGATAACCTACATTTGAACTGAAAACATATGTCAAATATAATCTTATTATGGATGATTTAAATTAAACTGGCAGTAATTATACTTCAACTTCCAATTGAAGAGAGTCTAAATATACAATAAAAGTAAACAATAAGAGCAGATTGTAATTTTAATATCTGTTACAAAATCTAACGTGTGATACGTTTACACTGAAACGTACGTCACAATTGTACTCGTATAGTGTATGATTTAAATTAGACGCAGTAGTTTTACATGAAATACCTAGTAAGAGAACTCTAAATATACTATTAAAACATACAATGAGAGTAGATTATAGTTTTAGTATCTATTACAAAATTTTTAACTGTGATAATACGTTGCACTGAAACGTAGGTCTCAATTAAACCCGTATAATGTACGATTTAAATTCAACTGGCAGTAATTTTACTTCAAAATCTAACTAAGGGAACTCCAAATATACTATAATAACGTAGAATAAGAGCAGACTCTAATTTTTATTCTCGTTTCAATTTCTAGGTGTTCTACATTTGTAATAAAAACATTCCTGATATGAATATTCACATAATATATGTTTCAAAGTATACTAGCAGTAATTTTGCTTCAAATTCAAACTAGGGGAAGTCTAAATATACAAAGGAGAAGACTCCTAGTCTTTAATTAATTTATATAATAAGAGAATATATTTTAATTCTTTAATTAAAAATTAAATTTGAATTTTCCTGTAGACTTTGTGGTCGGTAAATGAGAACTCTAACTACGTTATCGAGAAATGAGGTGGTCTGGCTAGTTTCAAGTTTTGCCGTTTACAACCAGGTCCGGATTTAGGAAACTTTTTTAATTAAAAAAAAAAGGATAATATCAGGATAAAGTAAATCATACGTCAGGAACCTACAAATATATAATAAGTGTATTCAATAAGAGCAGATTCTAATATTTTTACTGATTTCAAATTTTAGATAAGCTACATTTGAACTGAAAACATACGTCAAATATAATCTTATTATGGATGATTTAAATTAAACTGGCAGTAATTATACTTCAACTTCCAATTGAAGAGAGTCTAAATATACAATAAAAGTAAACAATAAGAGCAGATTGTAATTTTAATATCTGTTACAAAATCTAACCTGTGATACGTTTGCACTGAAACGTACGTCTCAATTGTACTCGTATAGTGTATGATTTAAATTCAACTAGCAGTAATTTTACTTCAAAATCAGACTAAGGGAACTCAAAATCTACTATAATAACGTACAATAAGAGCAGATTCTAAATTTAAAGTAAGATACAAATATATAAATAGACAAATTTGTTTTCAAAGATTGAATGGCATGATTGATATAAATTATATATATATACACACACACACACACACACACATTTATATATATATATATTATATTTAGAAATATTCATAAATTATATCAAAATATATTTACACTAAGAAGTAAATTACGTATTGTATTGAAACTATAATCGAATAAAATTAAAGAAAATATCTATTAAAGTGTATATCTTACAACAGTAATATGCAGCAACCATATCGTCTCAAAAACTAGACACGACTGAATAAATAAATGTGTAATTTCACAGACACGAAAGTTCATGGCTGTAGGTTTATATAATTTTCCAAATCTTATATAAATGTAACGCGCTGTGAAGCATTGACCTGCACATGATATAGACAAAGTGTTGTGAAGCATTATACAAACAATAAAAACAGACATAGTATTATATAAACAACAAATACAGAACAGAAAATATACAAATACAATCAGGATAAAGAAAATGATACGTAAGGAACCTCCAAATATATAATAAGTGTATTCAGTAAGAGCAGATTCAAATATTTTTACTGATTTCAAATTTTAGATAACCTACATTTGAACTGAAAACATATGTCAAATATAATCTTATTATGGATGATTTAAATTAAACTGGCAGTAATTATACTTCAACTTCCAATTGAAGAGAGTCTAAATATACAATAAAAGTAAACAATAAGAGCAGATTGTAATTTTAATATCTGTTACAAAATCTAACGTGTGATACGTTTACACTGAAACGTACGTCTCAATTGTACTCGTATAGTGTATGATTTAAATTAGACGCAGTAGTTTTACATGAAATACCTAGTAAGAGAACTCTAAATATACTATTAAAACATACAATGAGAGTAGATTATAGTTTTAGTATCTATTACAAAATTTTTAACTGTGATAATACGTTGCACTGAAACGTAGGTCTCAATTAAACCCGTATAATGTACGATTTAAATTCAACTGGCAGTAATTTTACTTCAAAATCTAACTAAGGGAACTCCAAATATACTATAATAACGTAGAATAAGAGCAGACTCTAATTTTTATTCTCGTTTCAATTTCTAGGTGTTCTACATTTGTAATAAAACATTCCTGATATGAATATTCACATAATATATGTTTCAAAGTATACTAGCAGTAATTTTTCTTCAAATTCAAACTAAGGGAACTCCAAATATACTATAATAACGTAGAATAAGAGCAGACTCTAATTTTTATTCTCGTTTCAATTTCTAGGTGTTCTACATTTGTAATAAAAACATTCCTGATATGAATATTCACATAATATATGTTTCAAAGTATACTAGCAGTGATTTTGCTTCAAATTCAAACTAAGGGAAGTCTAAATATACAAAGGAGAAGACTCCTAGTCTTTAATTAATTTATATAATAAGAGAATATATTTTAATTCTTTAATTAAAAATTAAATTTGAATTTTCCTGTAGACTTTGTGGTCGGGAAATGAGAACTCTAACTACGTTATCGAGAAATGAGGTGGTCTGGCTAGTTTCAAGTTTTGCCGTTTACAACCAGGTCCGGATTTAGGAAACTTTTAATTAAAAAAAAGGATAATATCAGGATAAAATCATACGTCAGGAACCTACAAATATATAATAAGTGTATTCAATAAGATCAGATTCTAATATTTTTACTGATTTCAAATTTTAGATAAGCTACATTTGAACTGAAAACATACGTCAAGTATAATCTTATTATGGATGATTTAAATTAAACTGGCAGTAATTATACTTCAACTTCCAATTGAAGAGAGTCTAAATATACAATAAAAGTAAACAATAAGAGCAGATTGTAATTTTAATATCCGTTACAAAATCTAACGTGCGATACGTTTGCACTGAAACGTACGTCACAATTGTACTCGTATAGTGTATGATTTAAATTCAACTAGCAGTAATTTTACTTCAAAATCAGACTAAGGGAACTCAAAATCTACTATAATAACGTACAATAAGAGCAGATTCTAAATTTAAAGTAAGATACAAATATATAAATAGACAAATTTGTTTTCAAAGATTGAATGGCATGATTGATATAAATTATATATATATATACACACACACACATTTATATATATATATATTATATTTAGAAATATTCATAAATTATATCAAAATATATTTACACTAAGAAGTAAATTACGTATTGTATTGAAACTATAATCGAATAAAATTAAAGAAAATATCTATTAAAGTGTATATCTTACAACAGTAATATGCAGCAACCATATCGTCTCAAAAACTAGACACGACTGAATAAATAAATGTGTAATTTCACAGACACGAAAGTTCATGGCTGTAGGTTTATATAATTTTCCAAATCTTATATAAATGTAACGCGCTGTGAAGCATTGACCTGCACATGATATAGACAAAGTGTTGTGAAGCATTATACAAACAATAAAAACAGACATAGTATTATATAAACAACAAATACAATCAGGATAAAGAAAATGATACGTAAGGAACCTCCAAATATATAATAAGTGTATTCAGTAAGAGCAGATTCAAATATTTTTACTGATTTCAAATTTTAGATAACCTACATTTGAACTGAAAACATATGTCAAATATAATCTTATTATGGATGATTTAAATTAAACTGGCAGTAATTATACTTCAACTTCCAATTGAAGAGAGTCCAAATATACAATAAAAGTAAACAATAAGAGCAGATTGTAATTTTAATATCTGTTACAAAATCTAACCTGTGATACGTTTGCACTGAAACGTACGTCTCAATTGTACTCGTATAGTGTATGATTTAAATTCAACTAGCAGTAATTTTACTTCAAAATCAGACTAAGGGAACTCAAAATCTACTATAATAACGTACAATAAGAGCAGATTCTAAATTTAAAGTAAGATACAAATATATAAATAGACAAATTTGTTTTCAAAGATTGAATGGCATGATTGATATAAATTATATATATATATACACACACACACATTTATATATATATATATTATATTTAGAAATATTCATAAATTATATCAAAATATATTTACACTAAGAAGTAAATTACGTATTGTATTGAAACTATAATCGAATAAAATTAAAGAAAATATCTATTAAAGTGTATATCTTACAACAGTAATATGCAGCAACCATATCGTCTCAAAAACTAGACACGACTGAATAAATAAATGTGTAATTTCACAGACACGAAAGTTCATGGCTGTAGGTTTATATAATTTTCCAAATCTTATATAAATGTAACGCGCTGTGAAGCATTGACCTGCACATGATATAGACAAAGTGTTGTGAAGCATTATATAAACAACAAATACAGAACAGAAAAAATACAAATACAATCAGGATAAAGAAAATGATACGTAAGGAACCTCCAAATATATAATAAGTGTATTCAGTAAGAGCAGATTCAAATATTTTTACTGATTTCAAATTTTAGATAACCTACATTTGAACTGAAAACATATGTCAAATATAATCTTATTATGGATGATTTAAATTAAACTGGCAGTAATTATACTTCAACTTCCAATTGAAGAGAGTCTAAATATACAATAAAAGTAAACAATAAGAGCAGATTGTAATTTTAATATCTGTTACAAAATCTAACCTGTGATACGTTTGCACTGAAACGTACGTCTCAATTGTACTCGTATAGTGTATGATTTAAATTCAACTAGCAGTAATTTTACTTCAAAATCAGACTAAGGGAACTCAAAATCTACTATAATAACGTACAATAAGAGCAGATTCTAAATTTAAAGTAAGATACAAATATATAAATAGACAAATTTGTTTTCAAAGATTGAATGGCATGATTGATATAAATTATATATATATATACACACACACACATTTATATATATATATATATTATATTTAGAAATATTCATAAATTATATCAAAATATATTTACACTAAGAAGTAAATTACGTATTGTATTGAAACTATAATCGAATAAAATTAAAGAAAATATCTATTAAAGTGTATATCTTACAACAGTAATATGCAGCAACCATATCGTCTCAAAAACTAGACACGACTGAATAAATAAATGTGTAATTTCACAGACACGAAAGTTCATGGCTGTAGGTTTATATAATTTTCCAAATCTTATATAAATGTAACGCGCTGTGAAGCATTGACCTGCACATGATATAGACAAAGTGTTGTGAAGCATTATACAAACAATAAAAACAGACATAGTATTATATAAACAACAAATACAATCAGGATAAAGAAAATGATACGTAAGGAACCTCCAAATATATAATAAGTGTATTCAGTAAGAGCAGATTCAAATATTTTTACTGATTTCAAATTTTAGATAACCTACATTTGAACTGAAAACATATGTCAAATATAATCTTATTATGGATGATTTAAATTAAACTGGCAGTAATTATACTTCAACTTCCAATTGAAGAGAGTCTAAATATACAATAAAAGTAAACAATAAGAGCGGATTGTAATTTTAATATCTGTTACAAAATCTAACCTGTGATACGTTTACACTGAAACGTACGTCTCAATTGTACTCGTATAGTGTATGATTTAAATTAGATGCAGTAGTTTTACATGAAATACCTAGTAAGAGAACTCTAAATATACTATTAAAACATACAATGAGAGTAGATTATAGTTTTAGTATCTATTACAAAATTTTTAACTGTGATAATACGTTGCACTGAAACGTAGGTCTCAATTAAACCCGTATAATGTACGATTTAAATTCAACTGGCAGTAATTTTACTTCAAAATCTAACTAAGGGAACTCCAAATATACTATAATAACGTAGAATAAGAGCAGACTCTAATTTTTATTCTCGTTTCAATTTCTAGGTGTTCTACATTTGTAATAAAAACATTCCTGATATGAATATTCACATAATATATGTTTCAAAGTATACTAGCAGTGATTTTGCTTCAAATTCAAACTAAGGGAAGTCTAAATATACAAAGGAGAAGACTCCTAGTCTTTAATTAATTTATATAATAAGAGAATATATTTTAATTCTTTAATTAATATTAAATTTGAATTTTCCTGTAGACTTTGTGGTCGGGAAATGAGAACTCTAACTACGTTATCGAGAAATGAGGTGGTCTGGCTAGTTTCAAGTTTTGCCGTTTGCAACCAGGTCCGGATTTAGGAAACTTTTAATTAAAAAAAAGGATAATATCAGGATAAAATCATACGTCAGGAACCTACAAATATACAATAAGTGTATTCAATAAGATCAGATTCTAATATTTTTACTGATTTCAAATTTTAGATAAGCTACATTTGAACTGAAAACATATGTCAAGTATAATCTTATTATGGATGATTTAAATTAAACTGGCAGTAATTATACTTCAACTTCCAAATGAAGAGAGTCTAAATATACAATAAAAGTAAACAATAAGAGCAGATTGTAATTTTAATATCTGTTACAAAATCTAACCTGTGATACGTTTGCACTGAAACGTACGTCTCAATTGTACTCGTATAGTGTATGATTTAAATTCAACTAGCAGTAATTTTACTTCAAAATCAGACTAAGGGAACTCAAAATCTACTATAATAACGTACAATAAGAGCAGATTCTAAATTTAAAGTAAGATACAAATAAATAAATAGACAAATTTGTTTTCAAAGATTGAATGGCATGATTGATATAAATTATATATATATATACACACACACACACACATTTATATATATATATTATATTTAGAAATATTCATAAATTATATCAAAATATATTTACACTAAGAAGTAAATTACGTATTGTATTGAAACTATAATCGAATAAAATTAAAGAAAATATCTATTAAAGTGTATATCTTACAACAGTAATATGCAGCAACCATATCGTCTCAAAAACAAGACACGACTGAATAAATGAATGTGTAATTTCACAGACACGAAAGTTCATGGCTGTAGGTTTATATAATTTTCCAAATCTTATATAAATGTAACGCGCTGTGAAGCATTGACCTGCACATGATATAGACAAAGTGTTGTGAAGCATTATACAAACAATAAAAACAGACATAGTATTATATAAACAACAAATACAATCAGGATAAAGAAAATGATACGTAAGGAACCTCCAAATATATAATAAGTGTATTCAGTAAGAGCAGATTCAAATATTTTTACTGATTTCAAATTTTAGATAACCTACATTTGAACTGAAAACATATGTCAAATATAATCTTATTATGGATGATTTAAATTAAACTGGCAGTAATTATACTTCAACTTCCAATTGAAGAGAGTCTAAATATACAATAAAAGTAAACAATAAGAGCGGATTGTAATTTTAATATCTGTTACAAAATCTAACCTGTGATACGTTTGCACTGAAACGTACGTCTCAATTGTACTCGTATAGTGTATGATTTAAATTAGATGCAGTAGTTTTACATGAAATACCTAGTAAGAGAACTCTAAATATACTATTAAAACATACAATGAGAGTAGATTATAGTTTTAGTATCTATTACAAAATTTTTAACTGTGATAATACGTTGCACTGAAACGTAGGTCTCAATTAAACCCGTATAATGTACGATTTAAATTCAACTGGCAGTAATTTTACTTCAAAATCTAACTAAGGGAACTCCAAATATACTATAATAACGTAGAATAAGAGCAGACTCTAATTTTTATTCTCGTTTCAATTTCTAGGTGTTCTACATTTGTAATAAAACATTCCTGATATGAATATTCACATAATATATGTTTCAAAGTATACTAGCAGTAATTTTTCTTCAAATTCAAACTAAGGGAACTCTAAATATACTATAATAACGTAGAATAAGAGCAGACTCTAATTTTTATTCTCGTTTCAATTTCTAGGTGTTCTACATTTGTAATAAAAACATTCCTGATATGAATATTCACATAATATATGTTTCAAAGTATACTAGCAGTGATTTTGCTTCAAATTCAAACTAAGGGAAGTCTAAATATACAAAGGAGAAGACTCCTAGTCTTTAATTAATTTATATAATAAGAGAATATATTTTAATTCTTTAATTAAAAATTAAATTTGAATTTTCCTGTAGACTTTGTGGTCGGGAAATGAGAACTCTAACTACGTTATCGAGAAATGAGGTGGTCTGGCTAGTTTCAAGTTTTGCCGTTTACAACCAGGTCCGGATTTAGGAAACTTTTTTAATTAAAAAAAAAAGGATAATATCAGGATAAAGAAAATGATACGTAAGGAACCTACAAATATATAATAAGTGTATTCAGTAAGAGCAGATTCAAATATTTTTACTGATTTCAAATTTTAGATAACCTACATTTGAACTGAAAACATATGTCAAATATAATCTTATTATGGATGATTGAAATTAAACTGGCAGTAATTATACTTCAACTTCCAATTGAAGAGAGTCTAAATATACAATAAAAGTAAACAATAAGAGCAGATTGTAATTTTAATATCTGTTACAAAATCTAACGTGTGATACGTTTACACTGAAACGTACGTCACAATTGTACTCGTATAGTGTATGATTTAAATTAGACGCAGTAGTTTTACATGAAATACCTAGTAAGAGAACTCTAAATATACTATTAAAACATACAATGAGAGTAGATTATAGTTTTAGTATCTATTACAAAATTTTTAACTGTGATAATACGTTGCACTGAAACGTAGGTCTCAATTAAACCCGTATAATGTACGATTTAAATTCAACTGGCAGTAATTTTACTTCAAAATCTAACTAAGGGAACTCCAAATATACTATAATAACGTAGAATAAGAGCAGACTCTAATTTTTATTCTCGTTTCAATTTCTAGGTGTTCTACATTTGTAATAAAAACATTCCTGATATGAATATTCACATAATATATGTTTCAAAGTATACTAGCAGTAATTTTGCTTCAAATTCAAACTAGGGGAAGTCTAAATATACAAAGGAGAAGACTCCTAGTCTTTAATTAATTTATATAATAAGAGAATATATTTTAATTCTTTAATTAAAAATTAAATTTGAATTTTCCTGTAGACTTTGTGGTCGGTAAATGAGAACTCTAACTACGTTATCGAGAAATGAGGTGGTCTGGCTAGTTTCAAGTTTTGCCGTTTACAACCAGGTCCGGATTTAGGAAACTTTTTTAATTAAAAAAAAAAGGATAATATCAGGATAAAGTAAATCATACGTCAGGAACCTACAAATATATAATAAGTGTATTCAATAAGAGCAGATTCTAATATTTTTACTGATTTCAAATTTTAGATAAGCTACATTTGAACTGAAAACATACGTCAAATATAATCTTATTATGGATGATTTAAATTAAACTGGCAGTAATTATACTTCAACTTCCAATTGAAGAGAGTCTAAATATACAATAAAAGTAAACAATAAGAGCAGATTGTAATTTTAATATCTGTTACAAAATCTAACCTGTGATACGTTTGCACTGAAACGTACGTCTCAATTGTACTCGTATAGTGTATGATTTAAATTCAACTAGCAGTAATTTTACTTCAAAATCAGACTAAGGGAACTCAAAATCTACTATAATAACGTACAATAAGAGCAGATTCTAAATTTAAAGTAAGATACAAATATATAAATAGACAAATTTGTTTTCAAAGATTGAATGGCATGATTGATATAAATTATATATATATACACACACACACACACACACACATTTATATATATATATATTATATTTAGAAATATTCATAAATTATATCAAAATATATTTACACTAAGAAGTAAATTACGTATTGTATTGAAACTATAATCGAATAAAATTAAAGAAAATATCTATTAAAGTGTATATCTTACAACAGTAATATGCAGCAACCATATCGTCTCAAAAACTAGACACGACTGAATAAATAAATGTGTAATTTCACAGACACGAAAGTTCATGGCTGTAGGTTTATATAATTTTCCAAATCTTATATAAATGTAACGCGCTGTGAAGCATTGACCTGCACATGATATAGACAAAGTGTTGTGAAGCATTATACAAACAATAAAAACAGACATAGTATTATATAAACAACAAATACAATCAGGATAAAGAAAATGATACGTAAGGAACCTCCAAATATATAATAAGTGTATTCAGTAAGAGCAGATTCAAATATTTTTACTGATTTCAAATTTTAGATAACCTACATTTGAACTGAAAACATATGTCAAATATAATCTTATTATGGATGATTTAAATTAAACTGGCAGTAATTATACTTCAACTTCCAATTGAAGAGAGTCCAAATATACAATAAAAGTAAACAATAAGAGCAGATTGTAATTTTAATATCTGTTACAAAATCTAACGTGCGATACGTTTGCACTGAAACGTACGTCTCAATTGTACTCGTATAGTGTATGATTTAAATTCAACTAGCAGTAATTTTACTTCAAAATCAGACTAAGGGAACTCAAAATCTACTATAATAACGTACAATAAGAGCAGATTCTAAATTTAAAGTAAGATACAAATATATAAATAGACAAATTTGTTTTCAAAGATTGAATGGCATGATTGATATAAATTATATATATATATACACACACACACATTTATATATATATATATTATATTTAGAAATATTCATAAATTATATCAAAATATATTTACACTAAGAAGTAAATTACGTATTGTATTGAAACTATAATCGAATAAAATTAAAGAAAATATCTATTAAAGTGTATATCTTACAACAGTAATATGCAGCAACCATATCGTCTCAAAAACTAGACACGACTGAATAAATAAATGTGTAATTTCACAGACACGAAAGTTCATGGCTGTAGGTTTATATAATTTTCCAAATCTTATATAAATGTAACGCGCTGTGAAGCATTGACCTGCACATGATATAGACAAAGTGTTGTGAAGCATTATATAAACAACAAATACAGAACAGAAAAAATACAAATACAATCAGGATAAAGAAAATGATACGTAAGGAACCTCCAAATATATAATAAGTGTATTCAGTAAGAGCAGATTCAAATATTTTTACTGATTTCAAATTTTAGATAACCTACATTTGAACTGAAAACATATGTCAAATATAATCTTATTATGGATGATTTAAATTAAACTGGCAGTAATTATACTTCAACTTCCAATTGAAGAGAGTCTAAATATACAATAAAAGTAAACAATAAGAGCAGATTGTAATTTTAATATCTGTTACAAAATCTAACCTGTGATACGTTTGCACTGAAACGTACGTCTCAATTGTACTCGTATAGTGTATGATTTAAATTCAACTAGCAGTAATTTTACTTCAAAATCAGACTAAGGGAACTCAAAATCTACTATAATAACGTACAATAAGAGCAGATTCTAAATTTAAAGTAAGATACAAATATATAAATAGACAAATTTGTTTTCAAAGATTGAATGGCATGATTGATATAAATTATATATATATATACACACACACACATTTATATATATATATATATTATATTTAGAAATATTCATAAATTATATCAAAATATATTTACACTAAGAAGTAAATTACGTATTGTATTGAAACTATAATCGAATAAAATTAAAGAAAATATCTATTAAAGTGTATATCTTACAACAGTAATATGCAGCAACCATATCGTCTCAAAAACTAGACACGACTGAATAAATAAATGTGTAATTTCACAGACACGAAAGTTCATGGCTGTAGGTTTATATAATTTTCCAAATCTTATATAAATGTAACGCGCTGTGAAGCATTGACCTGCACATGATATAGACAAAGTGTTGTGAAGCATTATACAAACAATAAAAACAGACATAGTATTATATAAACAACAAATACAATCAGGATAAAGAAAATGATACGTAAGGAACCTCCAAATATATAATAAGTGTATTCAGTAAGAGCAGATTCAAATATTTTTACTGATTTCAAATTTTAGATAACCTACATTTGAACTGAAAACATATGTCAAATATAATCTTATTATGGATGATTTAAATTAAACTGGCAGTAATTATACTTCAACTTCCAATTGAAGAGAGTCTAAATATACAATAAAAGTAAACAATAAGAGCGGATTGTAATTTTAATATCTGTTACAAAATCTAACCTGTGATACGTTTACACTGAAACGTACGTCTCAATTGTACTCGTATAGTGTATGATTTAAATTAGATGCAGTAGTTTTACATGAAATACCTAGTAAGAGAACTCTAAATATACTATTAAAACATACAATGAGAGTAGATTATAGTTTTAGTATCTATTACAAAATTTTTAACTGTGATAATACGTTGCACTGAAACGTAGGTCTCAATTAAACCCGTATAATGTACGATTTAAATTCAACTGGCAGTAATTTTACTTCAAAATCTAACTAAGGGAACTCCAAATATACTATAATAACGTAGAATAAGAGCAGACTCTAATTTTTATTCTCGTTTCAATTTCTAGGTGTTCTACATTTGTAATAAAAACATTCCTGATATGAATATTCACATAATATATGTTTCAAAGTATACTAGCAGTGATTTTGCTTCAAATTCAAACTAAGGGAAGTCTAAATATACAAAGGAGAAGACTCCTAGTCTTTAATTAATTTATATAATAAGAGAATATATTTTAATTCTTTAATTAATATTAAATTTGAATTTTCCTGTAGACTTTGTGGTCGGGAAATGAGAACTCTAACTACGTTATCGAGAAATGAGGTGGTCTGGCTAGTTTCAAGTTTTGCCGTTTGCAACCAGGTCCGGATTTAGGAAACTTTTAATTAAAAAAAAGGATAATATCAGGATAAAATCATACGTCAGGAACCTACAAATATACAATAAGTGTATTCAATAAGATCAGATTCTAATATTTTTACTGATTTCAAATTTTAGATAAGCTACATTTGAACTGAAAACATATGTCAAGTATAATCTTATTATGGATGATTTAAATTAAACTGGCAGTAATTATACTTCAACTTCCAAATGAAGAGAGTCTAAATATACAATAAAAGTAAACAATAAGAGCAGATTGTAATTTTAATATCTGTTACAAAATCTAACCTGTGATACGTTTGCACTGAAACGTACGTCTCAATTGTACTCGTATAGTGTATGATTTAAATTCAACTAGCAGTAATTTTACTTCAAAATCAGACTAAGGGAACTCAAAATCTACTATAATAACGTACAATAAGAGCAGATTCTAAATTTAAAGTAAGATACAAATAAATAAATAGACAAATTTGTTTTCAAAGATTGAATGGCATGATTGATATAAATTATATATATATATACACACACACACACACATTTATATATATATATTATATTTAGAAATATTCATAAATTATATCAAAATATATTTACACTAAGAAGTAAATTACGTATTGTATTGAAACTATAATCGAATAAAATTAAAGAAAATATCTATTAAAGTGTATATCTTACAACAGTAATATGCAGCAACCATATCGTCTCAAAAACTAGACACGACTGAATAAATGAATGTGTAATTTCACAGACACGAAAGTTCATGGCTGTAGGTTTATATAATTTTCCAAATCTTATATAAATGTAACGCGCTGTGAAGCATTGACCTGCACATGATATAGACAAAGTGTTGTGAAGCATTATACAAACAATAAAAACAGACATAGTATTATATAAACAACAAATACAATCAGGATAAAGAAAATGATACGTAAGGAACCTCCAAATATATAATAAGTGTATTCAGTAAGAGCAGATTCAAATATTTTTACTGATTTCAAATTTTAGATAACCTACATTTGAACTGAAAACATATGTCAAATATAATCTTATTATGGATGATTTAAATTAAACTGGCAGTAATTATACTTCAACTTCCAATTGAAGAGAGTCTAAATATACAATAAAAGTAAACAATAAGAGCGGATTGTAATTTTAATATCTGTTACAAAATCTAACCTGTGATACGTTTGCACTGAAACGTACGTCTCAATTGTACTCGTATAGTGTATGATTTAAATTAGATGCAGTAGTTTTACATGAAATACCTAGTAAGAGAACTCTAAATATACTATTAAAACATACAATGAGAGTAGATTATAGTTTTAGTATCTATTACAAAATTTTTAACTGTGATTATACGTTGCACTGAAACGTAGGTCTCAATTAAACCCGTATAATGTACGATTTAAATTCAACTGGCAGTAATTTTACTTCAAAATCTAACTAAGGGAACTCCAAATATACTATAATAACGTAGAATAAGAGCAGACTCTAATTTTTATTCTCGTTTCAATTTCTAGGTGTTCTACATTTGTAATAAAACATTCCTGATATGAATATTCACATAATATATGTTTCAAAGTATACTAGCAGTAATTTTTCTTCAAATTCAAACTAAGGGAACTCTAAATATACTATAATAACGTAGAATAAGAGCAGACTCTAATTTTTATTCTCGTTTCAATTTCTAGGTGTTCTACATTTGTAATAAAAACATTCCTGATATGAATATTCACATAATATATGTTTCAAAGTATACTAGCAGTGATTTTGCTTCAAATTCAAACTAAGGGAAGTCTAAATATACAAAGGAGAAGACTCCTAGTCTTTAATTAATTTATATAATAAGAGAATATATTTTAATTCTTTAATTAAAAATTAAATTTGAATTTTCCTGTAGACTTTGTGGTCGGTAAATGAGAACTCTAACTACGTTATCGAGAAATGAGGTGGTCTGGCAAGTTTCAGGTTTTGCCGTTTACAACCAGGTCCGGATTTAGGAAACTTTTTTAATTAAAAAAAAAAGGATAATATCAGGATAAAGTAAATCATACGTCAGGAACCTACAAATATATAATAAGTGTATTCAATAAGAGCAGATTCTAATATTTTTACTGATTTCAAATTTTAGATAAGCTACATTTGAACTGAAAACATACGTCAAATATAATCTTATTATGGATGATTTAAATTAAACTGGCAGTAATTATACTTCAACTTCCAATTGAAGAGAGTCTAAATATACAATAAAAGTAAACAATAAGAGCAGATTGTAATTTTAATATCTGTTACAAAATCTAACCTGTGATACGTTTGCACTGAAACGTACGTCTCAATTGTACTCGTATAGTGTATGATTTAAATTCAACTAGCAGTAATTTTACTTCAAAATCAGACTAAGGGAACTCAAAATCTACTATAATAACGTACAATAAGAGCAGATTCTAAATTTAAAGTAAGATACAAATATATAAATAGACAAATTTGTTTTCAAAGATTGAATGGCATGATTGATATAAATTATATATATATATACACACACACACATTTATATATATATATATATTATATTTAGAAATATTCATAAATTATATCAAAATATATTTACACTAAGAAGTAAATTACGTATTGTATTGAAACTATAATCGAATAAAATTAAAGAAAATATCTATTAAAGTGTATATCTTACAACAGTAATATGCAGCAACCATATCGTCTCAAAAACAAGACACGACTGAATAAATAAATGTGTAATTTCACAGACACGAAAGTTCATGGCTGTAGGTTTATATAATTTTCCAAATCTTATATAAATGTAACGCGCTGTGAAGCATTGACCTGCACATGATATAGACAAAGTGTTGTGAAGCATTATACAAACAATAAAAACAGACATAGTATTATATAAACAACAAATACAATCAGGATAAAGAAAATGATACGTAAGGAACCTCCAAATATATAATAAGTGTATTCAGTAAGAGCAGATTCAAATATTTTTACTGATTTCAAATTTTAGATAACCTACATTTGAACTGAAAACATATGTCAAATATAATCTTATTATGGATGATTTAAATTAAACTGGCAGTAATTATACTTCAACTTCCAATTGAAGAGAGTCTAAATATACAATAAAAGTAAACAATAAGAGCAGATTGTAATTTTAATATCTGTTACAAAATCTAACCTGTGATACGTTTACACTGAAACGTACGTCTCAATTGTACTCGTATAGTGTATGATTTAAATTAGATGCAGTAGTTTTACATGAAATACCTAGTAAGAGAACTCTAAATATACTATTAAAACATACAATGAGAGTAGATTATAGTTTTAGTATCTATTACAAAATTTTTAACTGTGATAATACGTTGCACTGAAACGTAGGTCTCAATTAAACCCGTATAATGTACGATTTAAATTCAACTGGCAGTAATTTTACTTCAAAATCTAACTAAGGGAACTCCAAATATACTATAATAACGTAGAATAAGAGCAGACTCTAATTTTTATTCTCGTTTCAATTTCTAGGTGTTCTACATTTGTAATAAAAACATTCCTGATATGAATATTCACATAATATATGTTTCAAAGTATACTAGCAGTGATTTTGCTTCAAATTCAAACTAAGGGAAGTCTAAATATACAAAGGAGAAGACTCCTAGTCTTTAATTAATTTATATAATAAGAGAATATATTTTAATTCTTTAATTAAAAATTAAATTTGAATTTTCCTGTAGACTTTGTGGTCGGTAAATGAGAACTCTAACTACGTTATCGAGAAATGAGGTGGTCTGGCTAGTTTCAAGTTTTGCCGTTTACAACCAGGTCCGGATTTAGGAAACTTTTTTAATTAAAAAAAAAAGGATAATATCAGGATAAAGTAAATCATACGTCAGGAACCTACAAATATATAATAAGTGTATTCAATAAGAGCAGATTCTAATATTTTTACTGATTTCAAATTTTAGATAAGCTACATTTGAACTGAAAACATACGTCAAATATAATCTTATTATGGATGATTTAAATTAAACTGGCAGTAATTATACTTCAACTTCCAATTGAAGAGAGTCCAAATATACAATAAAAGTAAACAATAAGAGCAGATTGTAATTTTAATATCTGTTACAAAATCTAACCTGTGATACGTTTGCACTGAAACGTACGTCTCAATTGTACTCGTATAGTGTATGATTTAAATTCAACTAGCAGTAATTTTACTTCAAAATCAGACTAAGGGAACTCAAAATCTACTATAATAACGTACAATAAGAGCAGATTCTAAATTTAAAGTAAGATACAAATATATAAATAGACAAATTTGTTTTCAAAGATTGAATGGCATGATTGATATAAATTATATATATATATACACACACACACACACATTTATATATATATATTATATTTAGAAATATTCATAAATTATATCAAAATATATTTACACTAAGAAGTAAATTACGTATTGTATTGAAACTATAATCGAATAAAATTAAAGAAAATATCTATTAAAGTGTATATCTTACAACAGTAATATGCAGCAACCATATCGTCTCAAAAACTAGACACGACTGAATAAATAAATGTGTAATTTCACAGACACGAAAGTTCATGGCTGTAGGTTTATATAATTTTCCAAATCTTATATAAATGTAACGCGCTGTGAAGCATTGACCTGCACATGATATAGACAAAGTGTTGTGAAGCATTATACAAACAATAAAAACAGACATAGTATTATATAAACAACAAATACAATCAGGATAAAGAAAATGATACGTAAGGAACCTCCAAATATATAATAAGTGTATTCAGTAAGAGCAGATTCAAATATTTTTACTGATTTCAAATTTTAGATAACCTACATTTGAACTGAAAACATATGTCAAATATAATCTTATTATGGATGATTTAAATTAAACTGGCAGTAATTATACTTCAACTTCCAATTGAAGAGAGTCTAAATATACAATAAAAGTAAACAATAAGAGCAGATTGTAATTTTAATATCTGTTACAAAATCTAACCTGTGATACGTTTGCACTGAAACGTACGTCTCAATTGTACTCGTATAGTGTATGATTTAAATTAGACGCAGTAGTTTTACATGAAATACCTAGTAAGAGAACTCTAAATATACTATTAAAACATACAATGAGAGTAGATTATAGTTTTAGTATCTATTACAAAATTTTTAACTGTGATAATACGTTGCACTGAAACGTAGGTCTCAATTAAACCCGTATAATGTACGATTTAAATTCAACTGGCAGTAATTTTACTTCAAAATCTAACTAAGGGAACTCCAAATATACTATAATAACGTAGAATAAGAGCAGACTCTAATTTTTATTCTCGTTTCAATTTCTAGGTGTTCTACATTTGTAATAAAACATTCCTGATATGAATATTCACATAATATATGTTTCAAAGTATACTAGCAGTAATTTTTCTTCAAATTCAAACTAAGGGAACTCTAAATATACTATAATAACGTAGAATAAGAGCAGACTCTAATTTTTATTCTCGTTTCAATTTCTAGGTGTTCTACATTTGTAATAAAAACATTCCTGATATGAATATTCACATAATATATGTTTCAAAGTATACTAGCAGTGATTTTGCTTCAAATTCAAACTAAGGGAAGTCTAAATATACAAAGGAGAAGACTCCTAGTCTTTAATTAATTTATATAATAAGAGAATATATTTTAATTCTTTAATTAAAAATTAAATTTGAATTTTCCTGTAGACTTTGTGGTCGGGAAATGAGAACTCTAACTACGTTATCGAGAAATGAGGTGGTCTGGCTAGTTTCAAGTTTTGCCGTTTACAACCAGGTCCGGATTTAGGAAACTCTTAATTAAAAAAAAGGATAATATCAGGATAAAATCATACGTCAGGAACCTACAAATATACAATAAGTGTATTCAATAAGAGCAGATTCTAATATTTTTACTGATTTCAAATTTTAGATAAGCTACATTTGAACTGAAAACATACGTCAAATATAATCTTATTATGGATGATTTAAATTAAACTGGCAGTAATTATACTTCAACTTCCAATTGAAGAGAGTCTAAATATACAATAAAAGTAAACAATAAGAGCAGATTGTAATTTTAATATCTGTTACAAAATCTAACCTGTGATACGTTTGCACTGAAACGTACGTCTCAATTGTACTCGTATAGTGTATGATTTAAATTCAACTAGCAGTAATTTTACTTCAAAATCAGACTAAGGGAACTCAAAATCTACTATAATAACGTACAATAAGAGCAGATTCTAAATTTAAAGTAAGATACAAATATATAAATAGACAAATTTGTTTTCAAAGATTGAATGGCATGATTGATATAAATTATATATATATACACACACACACACACACACACATTTATATATATATATATATTATATTTAGAAATATTCATAAATTATATCAAAATATATTTACACTAAGAAGTAAATTACGTATTGTATTGAAACTATAATCGAATAAAATTAAAGAAAATATCTATTAAAGTGTATATCTTACAACAGTAATATGCAGCAACCATATCGTCTCAAAAACTAGACACGACTGAATAAATAAATGTGTAATTTCACAGACACGAAAGTTCATGGCTGTAGGTTTATATAATTTTCCAAATCTTATATAAATGTAACGCGCTGTGAAGCATTGACCTGCACATGATATAGACAAAGTGTTGTGAAGCATTATATAAACAACAAATACAGAACAGAAAATATACAAATACAATCAGGATAAAGAAAATGATACGTAAGGAACCTCCAAATATATAATAAGTGTATTCAGTAAGAGCAGATTCAAATATTTTTACTGATTTCAAATTTTAGATAACCTACATTTGAACTGAAAACATATGTCAAATATAATCTTATTATGGATGATTTAAATTAAACTGGCAGTAATTATACTTCAACTTCCAATTGAAGAGAGTCTAAATATACAATAAAAGTAAACAATAAGAGCAGATTGTAATTTTAATATCTGTTACAAAATCTAACGTGTGATACGTTTACACTGAAACGTACGTCTCAATTGTACTCGTATAGTGTATGATTTAAATTAGATGCAGTAGTTTTACATGAAATACCTAGTAAGAGAACTCTAAATATACTATTAAAACATACAATGAGAGTAGATTATAGTTTTAGTATCTATTACAAAATTTTTAACTGTGATTATACGTTGCACTGAAACGTAGGTCTCAATTAAACCCGTATAATGTACGATTTAAATTCAACTGGCAGTAATTTTACTTCAAAATCTAACTAAGGGAACTCCAAATATACTATAATAACGTAGAATAAGAGCAGACTCTAATTTTTATTCTCGTTTCAATGTCTAGGTGTTCTACATTTGTAATAAAACATTCCTGATATGAATATTCACATAATATATGTTTCAAAGTATACTAGCAGTAATTTTTCTTCAAATTCAAACTAAGGGAACTCTAAATATACTATAATAACGTAGAATAAGAGCAGACTCTAATTTTTATTCTCGTTTCAATTTCTAGGTGTTCTACATTTGTAATAAAAACATTCCTGATATGAATATTCACATAATATATGTTTCAAAGTATACTAGCAGTAATTTTGCTTCAAATTCAAACTAAGGGAAGTCTAAATATACAAAGGAGAAGACTCCTAGTCTTTAATTAATTTATATAATAAGAGAATATATTTTAATTCTTTAATTAAAAATTAAATTTGAATTTTCCTGTAGACTTTGTGGTCGGTAAATGAGAACTCTAACTACGTTATCGAGAAATGAGGTGGTCTGGCTAGTTTCAAGTTTTGCCGTTTACAACCAGGTCCGGATTTAGGAAACTTTTAATTAAAAAAAAGGATAATATCAGGATAAAATCATACGTCAGGAACCTACAAATATATAATAAGTGTATTCAATAAGATCAGATTCTAATATTTTTACTGATTTCAAATTTTAGATAAGCTACATTTGAACTGAAAACATACGTCAAATATAATCTTATTATGGATGATTTAAATTAAACTGGAAAATAATTCAATCGAGTTGCATACCAGGAGATAGATAATCTTAAGGCGCTTCTAACGATATGCGACATTAGCCATTTAGCATATAATTCGGACTACTTATGGCCGGAAAACACTTTGCAAAATAGGTTTTTCCGGCAAAAAGAGGCCATTTTGGAAAATAAGTCAATCGAGTTGCATACCAGGAGATAGATAATCTTAAGACGCATCTAACGATATGCGACAGTCATTTAGCATTTAATTCGGACTAATAATGGCCGAAAAACACTTTGCAAAATAGGTTTTTCCGGCAAAAAGAGGCCATTTTGAAAAACAATTCAATCGAGTTGCATACCAGGAGATAGATAATCTTAAGACGCATCTAACGATATGCGACATTAGCCATTTAGCATTTAATTCGGACTACTAATAGCCGGAAAACACTTTGCAAAATAGGTTTTTCCGGCAAAAAGAGGCCATTTTGGAAAATAAGTCAATCGAGTTGCATACCAGGAGATAGATAATATTAAGACGCATCTAACGATATGCGACATTACCCATTTAGCATATAATTCGGACTAGTTATGGCCGAAAAACACTTTGAAAAATAGGCTTTTCCGGCAAAGAGAGACCATTTTAGAAAATAATTCAATCGAGTTGCATACCAGGAGATAGATAATATTAAGACGCATCTAACGATATGCGACATTACCCATTTAGCATATAATTCGGACTAGTTATGGCCGGAAAACACTTTGCAAATAGGTTTTTCCGGCAAAAAGAGGCCATTTTGGAAAATAATTCAATCGAGTTGCATACCAGGAGATAGATAATCTTAAGACGCATCTAACGATATGCGACATTAGCCATTTAGCATTTAATTCGGACTACTTATGGTCGGAAAACCGATTGCAAAATATGTTTTTCGGGGAAAAAGGGGCCATTTTGGAAAATAATTCGGCGTCTTCCCAACAGGTGCTGACTTATGAACGTTTTTAATAAATCGACGACGATATCAGCAGAACGGATCGTTGATAACGATAATTATAGTTTAATTAACGATGCGGTGGACGAGCAGTTACAAGTTCTTATTGTAAACAGACATTTAAATATATTCACTTATTAATTAGCGAAGGTTCTTCCACGGAGAACTTATGCGGGAAACATGTTTCGGACATTTCAAATTTCCAAGTAGTATTCTGATTGCACTTAATTTAAATTGATCTGGCAGTGATTTAACTTCAAAATACGCACAAGGAGACTCCAAATATTCAATAAGTACATGTCGCTGCAGCAGTTTTTAATTTAAATAATTATTTAGAGCTCTGACTATGATGCATTCGTAATGGAACAAATCCGTCAAGAATATTCATGTAACGGACGATTTAAATTGAACTGGCAGTGATTTAACTTCAAAATACGCATAAGGAGATTCCAAATGTTCAATTAGTACATGTCGCAACAGCAGTTTTTATTTTTAATAAATATTTAGAGCTCTGACCATGATGCATTCGTAACGGCAACAAATCCGTCAAGAATATTCATGTAACGTACGATTTAAATTGAACTGGCAGTGATTTAAGTTCAAAATACACATGAGCGGGCTCCAAATATTTAATTAATACACGTGACGACTTCCTTTTTTCAATTTAAATAAACATTTAGTGTTCCAACTATGACGTATTCGTAATGGAAACAAATCTGTCGAGAATATTCACATAACAGATGATTTAAATTGAACTGGCAGTGATTCAACTTTAAAATACTTAAAGGAGGGGTCCACATCTTTGGTAAATAAATATAACGAGAGCAACAGATTTTAAAAATCATAAATTTGAAAATTGAATTCGAATTTTCGAGTCGATTGTCGTCGGTAAGTTAGAGCACGCACGACGTTTTCGAAAACGGTGTGGCGTAAAGGTATGCTCGTGTTTCAACGTTTTACTGACAGGTGTGGTCCCAGGTCTTAAAAAGTAAATTATGTTTGTTTCGAGTTTGCTTATAATTTAACTGGGAGGACACGTATTTCCTTTTCGGACGTTCTTGTATTGAATGAAAACGATCCACATTACAGATCAGGTCGGTTTGTTTATATTTGCAATGCGCGATGCGCTTGTGAAAAATTTGCGCTAAAAGTGCGAATGTTGGAGTGAGAGAGACGTTCGGGAACGAACTGTCAGTTGTGTCGGCTGGTGGCATTTACATATGTTGGTTTGAGGGATGCATCGGCTGAATAAAGGGGTAGCACAGGGCTGACCGACACGGATAGTTTTGAAATGCCGCCGCGTTCGAATTGTTGATAGACTTGTCTAGATCGAAATTTAAAAAAAGATCCAGCGTACAGGACAACCGATTACCAAAGCGCCATGTCGTACGTGTCGAATAGAGAACGATACAGTTCGGAAACGAATCGAACGCGAGCGCGGACACGGACGCACAGATGGCGTCCGCGTGCCGTTCAACGCGTCCGTCGCGCATAAACGTACGATCGATCGATCGCCGGTTCGAATCCGACGCGCGCGACCCGTTCAAAATCGTCGAACAATCGCCGGCCGCGCTTCCGGCACGAAGAACCGTCGTGCGGCGTTTGAATTTGTTTCCTCTGTTCGCCTCCCGAATAGTGGAAGAGGCGCGAGCCGCAAGCCGCGCGTACTACTGACACCCACGGCCAGTGTCAAAATGGCGTCGGCCGCGTCGCGGCACCGTGTCCAGTGATCGGTGCTGTTCCCGACGAACTCATCGGCGTCGTCGCGTGCGCCGTCCAACGTATGGCACGCGGACAATAGAACGACATTGGTGCAGGTAAGCGTTTTCGAATTTATCGGATTGCGGGACGGTTGCTCGTGTGTGTATTGCGTGCACACACACACACACACACAATCGGTGGTACACACACGTCAGTCGTCCTGTTTATTGACATGTGACGACGGGTCCGGGTCGGGCCCGCGTCCTGTACGCGTTCCGGAGCAGGGGATAAGCTCGGTTAAAGCTCGATACGGATGTTGGTCGGAATTCCGAATTTAACCTTAGTTTTAGTTTTTTTTTTTTTTTAATAAACCATCCGAGCTGTCATACGATCATTTGTTTTGAACCGAGATTAGATTACAGTCACGTACTAGAGGCGGATTCCCGATCAGAAATTTATGTAAATATTCTCTCTCTCTCTCTCTATATATATATATATATATATATATATATATATGCGTGTGTATGTGTTTGCATATATATATATTAAAATATATATACAATTGGTTGGTAAGAAAATAATTGCGCTAATGTATTAGAATTTGAAGGTAATTAACTGCAATTGTTTTTCTACCATCCTAATATATGTGTAAGGTTGGTAGAAGAATAATTGCGGTTTGTGAACTTACAAATTATATTAATTATAACACATTACCGCAGTTACTTTCCTACCAACATAATGTTTATATATATGTATATATAAATTATTATATTTACATTATATTTAATTGCGGTTAATGAGCTTCAAATTCATATACATTACCGCAATTATTTTTCTACCAACCTAATGTATGTATTGGGTTGGTAGAGAGTAATTGCGGTTTGTGAACATCAAATTATAATATATTACCGCAATTATTTTTCTACCAACATAATGTTTTTATATATATATATATATATATATATATATATATATATATATATATATATATATATATAAACATTAGGTTGGTAGAAAAATAATTGCGGTAATGTATGTGAATTTGAAGATCCTTAACCGCAATTATTTTCTTACCATCTAATGTTTATATATATATATACACACACACACATTATTATATTTACATTATATTTAATTGCGGTTAATGAGCTTCAAATTCATATACATTACCGCAATTATTTTCCTACCAACATAATGTTTATATATGTATATTATATATATATATATATATATATATATATATATATATATATATAAATATATAAATAAATGAATAAATAATTGCGGTTAACGAGCTTCAAATTCATATACATTAAACGCACTCAAAACGTCTCGAATCCGAGATGCACACCGCATTTCGCAATCGAGGATCCGCTTCGAAAGCAGTCTTGAAATACCTGTACGCGAAACGCGACCAAAATTCAGTCCGAAATTACTGTCTGCACACACATACACACTGCACCGCAGCGGTGGTGTGTCGTCGGATCCGCGGATATCGCCGTCGATACGCGGACAGAGATCGATCGAGGCGCGTGCACGTGCGGTAGAGTGAGATGCGGCGCGGTGCCGCGAATCCGTCGACAATCCGAGCCGACACACTGTCTATGATCGTTAGCAGGTTCATTGAAACGAAACGAACGATGCGTACGGACGGTTAGTGCGAGCGGGACGGATCGATCGGTTTGATAGTACGCAGGTAGGGTAGGGTAGGGTGTCCGAAAGGTATTCTGCGTTTGGGATGATGCGAAGGGAGAGAACAACTAGTTTCGGTGATTATATATATATATATGTATTGGAATGTGTGCGAGATGCGTGGGTGGGTTGTTTATCTCCAAGAATTCCGCTTTCAAGCATCTCTATGCGAATATGTGAATATATATATATATATATATATATATATATATATATATATATATATATATATATAATATATATATATATATATATATATTGTAACAGTGTATAAAATTGTGTAGTAATGAAATTTTTGTAAAAGAATGAAAAAATAAGTACAGCTTGAATGAAAGAGTAATTCCAATTCAGATTGATAGGTGTATGATATATATATATATATATATATATATATATATATATATATATATATATATATATATGTGTGTGTGTGTGTGTGTGTGTGTGTGTGAGTGAATATCATATCATCATCAGCCCCTGCTAATCCACTGCTGGATAAAGTCCTCTTCCATGATTTTCCATTTTGTTCGATTCAGTGCCTCTCTTTTCCACAGTTTATATATATATATATATATATATATATATATATATATGTGGATGTATATATACATCATGCACACACACACACTTTAGGTGGTTGCATTGAACATTCTCGTTGTTGAATTCAGTCCGCTGCCTGCGATCTCGATCTCCACCCGATTCGGAATCCGTATCGGACGCGGACTTTCCGACCGGCCTGACTAGTTATGCAGATACTCCGGAGTCCATTGAACTCTCCAGCGATCGATATTTTGCAGAAAATGAAACGACACACAATCGAAAGTGTGGCCGTTCATTTTTTTTCCTGTCGGGAACGACAATTTCTGAACGGCTTCCGGTCAGTCCCTTGCGGAGCCCCCGATTAAAAAAAATTGCGACGCGCACACGCCACACAATCGGAAGTGTAGCGGTTTATTTTTTTCTTCCTGTCTGGAACGACAACACGTTCCGGAAGACTTCCGGCCTGATCGTTGCGGTTTTTTTTTTAAAAAAAAGAAAACATCTGAGCAGTTTTAATGGCAGACTTTCTGATGATTCGAAACTGAACAGAGCGCGTCGCCGTCGAGAATTTCAGCACGCCTGTAGATATTCGCCCGTATGGAGGAACGGCAGTGGATCGTGACGGCGGCGGATAGAGGAGGATGCCGTCGGCGGTCGCGTGCCGGTGGGACGAGGACGGCGTCCGCGCGCGCCTGCGACCGAGATCAATACACGTGGAATTCCGTACGACAGAGATCGTCGCCGGCCGCTGTGCGCGCGCGAGAGAGAGACGGAGCGCGCGACGGATATCCGGAACGGTTTGTAACGCGCGTCGCACGTGCGACGAGCGCCGCGTTCGAAAGTGGGTCCCTCGTGCCCGGCATGCATGATCGTCGTGGAATTAGAACGTGGCCCGTGCAAGAGTTGCGGACGACGGAGCCCTCGGAAGCGAGCGGTTATCCTCTATCGCGGACGACGAGGTCCGATCCGACGTCCAGGGATCACAGACGGGACGTGTGCGGACCGATCGTCGACGCTGGAGGCTTGTCGAGTCGCCGGCACGGCTTCGTTCCGAAAATTACTGGTCGGAGAGTTCGATCGGAAGAGATGAACGTCGATTTTGTTTCAGCTGTTGTTTTTTTTTAGAAGAAAAACAAACATTTTCTAGAATCACAGTCTACTTTGATGCTACTCAAGACATTAATTCATTCGATAACATAAAGATAGATTATTGTCATTTCCGGTTGGAAAACACGTTTCATTTGTTATTTTTTATAAAATTATAATAAAATTAATAATAAAACCACGGTCTATATTACTGAAAAATCCACTTTAAAATGATATCGACATGAAAGTGACACTTTAATTGAAACGAATTAAGGTCGGAATTCAGACAGAAAACGAAAACCGTAATTATTTTCCTACCGATCTAATATGATGGAAGTCTAATTGATTTCGGCGGGGGTGGGATGTATAGGGAGACCCGGATGAGACTGTCTATTCAGGAAACGTCGAATTGTTTAGTTATCTCATCGAATTTTTTTTAGTAAAAATACGGCAGTGCGTTCGGTCGAAATTCAAAAACAAACCGCCGTGTCGATAAAAGAGTATCGAACGGACGTGCCTGTCGTTAACGCTCGTGATTTTTCTTTAGTCTCGAACCGATCGGATGTTTTCTTGAGAAGAGTACACGAACACGAATCACTTTTCTGTATCCGGACGAGATGCAAAGTCTCGAGGCGCTGTCCTTGACGGACAACATGCAGTCGGCGGGAGGTCCTAGCGCCGCGACGGACCATCGGCTCGCGCTACTCCACGAGATGCAGGTCAACAATTTCGACTTGATCCGCTTCTCCTCGTACCGGACGGCGTGCAAGCTGCGGTTCGTCCAGAAGAAAGCGAACCGTGAGTCGGTCTCGACAGAGACTTCCGTCCGTGTACGAGGGGAGAGTGCGAGAGTCGCGTTTCGTTTTCCCAGTGCACGCGGTCGACATCTGGAACGTGATAGAAGCGTTCCGCGAGCACGCGCTCAACACGCTCGAACCGAACTGCGAGCTGAGCGTCGCGCGGCTCGAGACGCTGCTCTGTTCGCTGTTCCACAACCTGAACAAGAGGCTGCCGCAGGCGCAGCAGGTGCACGTCGACCAGTGTTCGGCGCTGCTGCTCAACTGGCTCCTGTCCGCGTACTCGACCGTCGACAACGTCGGGAAGATACGCGTGTTCTCGATAAAGGTGAGTCGGATACGACGGATCACGCGATCGTCTCGCGCGGCGCCGACCCTCGTCTCGGTTTTTCAGATCGCGCTCGCGACGATGTGCGCCGGCAAGCTGATGGACAAGCTCAGGTACGTGTTCTCGCAGATATCGGACGGTAACGGTCTGCTCGTCCAGTGGAAATTCAACGACTACCTCCAGGACGTGCTCGCGCTGCCGGCCGCCGTCTACGAGTCGCCGTCGTTCAGCTACAACGACGGACTCGGCTCGGGCATCTTCCCGAATGTAAATCGGATCGAGTCGGCGGCGCCTGTCGCGAGGTTCGATCGGAAAAATACACGGACCGAACGCACGGCGGTTCTGAATCGCAAGCCGGCCTATATATACCGGCGCTTTTCGCTGTTTTCACGATAGTTTTGCGAATGGCGGTCGCCGATTACAAATCCGTAAGGTCGAATTCGGCACCGCTTTGTTGAAAAACAATTAAAATTTTTCAAAACTCTGTGTTCGGGGTTTTTTTGGGTCGCCGGTCACAAATCTCGAGTCAAATTTTGAAAAAACAAAATGGCGGGTTCAAAATGGCGCACCGCTTTTTGAAAAATAATTAAATATTTTCAGAACTCTGTATTCGGGGGTCGTGGGGATCGCCGATTATAAATATCGAATCGAATTTTGAAAAAAAATAAACGGCCGCCCGTTTCTCCTCCCGCGTCGAAATCCGCGCGCGGTCTGTCTGTTTTTCGATCGAACCTCGTGCCGTATCGATTCGTGACTCGCTCTGATCGGTTTCTAGAACGGTAAGATCACCGTCAACGACTTCATGGACACGATGATGTCGGATCCGGGTCCGCCGGCGCTCGTCTGGCTCCCGTTGCTCCACCGTCTGTCGAGCGTCGAGAACGGTACGACCGGCGTCCGAGCGCGTCTCGTCCGAACCGTCTTGACCGGAACCCGCTTGTCTCTGTTTCCAGTTGTCCATTCGACGACGTGCGACGCGTGCCAGAGGGACAACTTCGCCGGTTTCCGGTACAGGTGCCAGAAATGTCCGCACTACACGCTCTGTCAGGAGTGTTTCTGGCGCGGTAGGGTCAGCGGATCGCACACGAACGAGCACCAGGTCAAAGAGTACACGACGTATGTGAGTGTCGACCGGTCGCCGGTCTCGACCCGCTCCCGTCACGCGGACCCTAATCTCGTCCGTATTCCAGAAGTCGCCGAGCAAACAGATCGGCCACTCGTTGCGGAAATCGTTCCGGTGCGTGCCGGACAAGGCGAAGAACCCGATACCGAGGTTCCCGGACCAGCCGGAGAAGACGCTGAACCTGTCGCACATCGTGTAAGTCGTCGGCGCGGGACGCGTGCCGCGACGGGTCGTGTCTGATCGGTTTCTTTGTTTTTATTTCTCGGTGAAGACCTCCGTCGCCGCTCCCGTCGCACAACGGGTTCCCGGACGGGTCGTTCGCAGGGTCGCCGTTCGACGTCGGATCCGTCGACAGCCGTTCGACGGCCAGAAGGTATAGGTAAAAGAGGATTTCTCGTTTCTGTTTTTTTTCGTTTCTTCTTTTCATGATGGCTCGCTAGTAGACTCGACCCGATTTCCTGGAATATTTACTAGAATTGTATCTGACCTGTAAATACGATCGTTTTTTAACAAAGCGGTCCGCCGTTTCGGCGCCCGCCATTCTGTTTCCTAAATTCCATCGCCGGTGTTAAAAGTCTACTTTGTCCCCGTCGAATCTCTGTCCGTACATGTTTTTCAACTACTCGTCCGAGCGCACGTGCCGTCATCATCGCAGACAATCGACGATCGCACGGACTAATAGTAGAGCCATCCAGATGTTTGTCTAAGCCTAACGATCGAGTCATCCGGATGTTTTGTTTTTCGATTGTTTTTCAGTCTCGACAGTAGCCGAATCGATGATGAACACAGACTGATCGCGAGGTATGCGGCTAGACTTGCTCAAGAAAATAGGACAATGGTGAGTTCTCTCTCTCTCTCTCTATACATATGCATACATATATATATATATATATATGTATGTGCCGGTAATTATGACAGTAGGTTAAGTCAAAAAATTGATTTTATTGTTTATTTTTATATTACAGTTGTTTATATTTAGATAGAGTAACGTAGGAAATAAGTAAATAAATAAATGTTCACTGTATAAGTATATAAATAAATGTTCATGTAAAACTGTATTTATTTTCAAAGCAAACAACGCTCGAGTTAAGTGAACTTCTTTGCTTAAAGCTCTCGGTTCCATTGCTGTTTGAAAACCGAATCTCTAGACAGATCTATTTATTTTCAAGGTACATAACCTTGAAGTTATGTCAACTTCTTTGCTTAAAGCTCTCGATTCCATTGCCGTTTGAAACTTCTTTGCTTAAAGCTCTCGGTTCAATTGCTGTTTGAAAACTGAATCTCTAGAGAGTTCTATATTTATTTTCAAGGTACATAACCTTGAAGTTGTCAACTTCTCTGCTTAAATCTCTCAAACAAACAATCATATTGTTACTGGAGATAAAGTCTGTAGAGAAATCAATTACAAAGAGAACTATATTTATAAATATATATATATATATGTATGTATATGTATATGTATATTTGTGATTATTATCCTTTCAGCCGAGAACCGGTCACAGATCGTCGCTCGGTTCTCCGGACGTGGTACGTATAATCCGTCCCGTAATACCTTACCTCCGGTCCGCGACACCTCACAAACACTCCGTGAATCGTCTTGCAGGGCCGGGCGCCGTCCGAGGCGAGCCTCAGCCTCGACACGTCGCGGGCGCAACGCGAGCTGATCAGCCAGCTCGAGGCGAAGAACCGCGAGATAATGCGCGAGATAGCGCGGCTCAGGTGAGTGCCGACGACCGTCCTGTCCGTCTGCGCGCGCGTCCGACCGACCGTCGTCTCGTTAACGCGTCCGTTTCCTTTTTGTTCCGGTCGCGCGCGTTCCGCTTCCGATCAGAAGACAGCAAGAGATGGAGGCCGGTGCGGCCGGCATAGACAATCCGGCGCTCGTGTCCGAGCTCCGCGCGCTCCGGCAACGCAAAGACGAACTGGAATCGCACCTGTCGACGCTGCAGGATTCCAGGCGCCAGCTGATGGTGCAGCTCGAGGGACTCATGAAAATGCTCAAGGTTGGTCTCTCTCACTATATATATTTATATGTGTGTGTGTGTGTACGTATATATATTGTCGTATCGCTCGGGTCGTCTGTGGACGGTTCCGTTCGGTACCCGACGGTCGATCTCGATGATTGATTTTCAGCCGCTGTCACCGGTGTACGTTTATACTTTATCCGGAAATGTTTTGTATCACGTTTAATTATTTGTTGTCGGAACAAATGCAGTCGACAACTGTCCGAGCACCCTTTTTTATATCTAACTGTCGGTTAGTAATCACTCTCTACAATCTATTTGTTCTGTGATATTACTTGCGTAGACAGCTACGACTCGATTCGTTCGTACGATTTATACCACAATATATATATATATATGTCTCGAGGAAAGAAATCGAGTCTAACCGATCGATCTCTAGAACCATCAGTCGTCGCCGAGATCGACGCCGAATTCATCGCCGAGAAGTACGAAATCGCCTCCGTTGCCGCCCGGAATGTCCTCGGTCACCGCGCCGTCGGCTTCGGAACGGCAACAGCAGCAGCAACAGCATCAGCAACAACAGCAGCAGCAGCAGTCGATGCCCGTACAGAACATGCCAGTCGTAATGCAGTCGTCGCAGAGGAGCGTCCCGTCGACGCCGCTGGTGTCAGCGCCGTCGTCGGGACCGGCATCTAGCGTAGGTCCCGCCGGTCTCGGGTTCGGTGTCGGCTCTATACAGGCTTGCGACTCGTTAGCGGGCGTCGGCGGCGACGTGCGGACCGCTTTCGGAGGTTCGCGCCATCATTTCGGGTCTATGTCTGTCTCTGTGTTCCGCGTCTTCTTCACACGCTCGCTCTACGCTCTCGTTCCGAACATCTTTCACTATCTTTCGTCCGCTTCCGTCGTCCGGTCGGCCGTGTCTCGGCGTTAAGAGACTCGACTTTAGCCCTTTGCACTCCGAGCTTTTTCCCCTACGGTGTACCGGCGACTCCGCGGTAGTTTTAAAACGAAAATATCAGGAAAAAATCGCATGTGCTCGAACCGAAGAAGAAGATAACTTCTTCCATTCGAACGTTTCATACATTTTTACAGTTCAGAAATATAATGTCTAAACCGAGCTTTCTTCCGTGCGGCATTTTTTTAAAAAAACACCCTCGGAACCGGAATCAATTTCACTTTCCGTTACTCCGGTTTTCTTCTTCTCGTACCGATCGTTCCGTCGCCGTCTTCGCCGCCGTTACCTCGACCACCGTATCCGTTCGGATCTCTCGTAACATTATCTGAAGTACCAAACT